>JALHLI010000001.1:0-5000 GCA_023349425.1 Anthopleura sola
CTAACCTAACCCTAACCCTAACCCTAACCCTAACCCTAACCCTAACCCTAACCCTAACCCTAACCCTAACCCTAACCCTAACCCTAACCCTAACCCTAACCCTAACCCTAACCCTAACCCTAACCCTAACCCTAACCCTAACCCTAACCCTAACCCTAACCCTAACCCTAACCCTAACCCTAACCCTAACCCTACCCTAACCCTAACCCTAACCCTAACCCTAACCCTAACCCTAACCCTAACCCTAACCCTAACCCTAACCCTAACCCTAACCCTAACCCTAACCCTAACCCTAACCCTAACCCTAACCCTAACCCTAACCCTAACCCTAACCCTAACCCTAACCCTAACCCTAACCCTAACCCTAACCCTAACCCTAACCCTAACCCTAACCCTAACCCTAACCCTAACCCTAACCCTAACCCTAACCCTAACCCTAACCCTAACCCTAACCCTAACCCTAACCCTAACCCTAACCTAACCCTAACCCTAACCCTAACCCTAACCCTAACCCTAACCCTAACCCTAACCCTAACCCTAACCCTAACCCTAACCCTAACCCTAACCCTAACCCTAACCCTAACCCTAACCCTAACCCTAACCCTAACCCTAACCCTAACCCTAACCCTAACCCTAACCCTAACCCTAACCCTAACCCTAACCCTAACCCTAACCTAACCCTAACCCTAACCCTAACCCTAACCCTAACCCTAACCCTAACCCTAACCCTAACCCTAACCCTAACCCTAACCCTAACCCTAACCCTAACCCTAACCCTAACCCTAACCCTAACCCTAACCCTAACCCTAACCCTAACCCTAACCCTAACCCTAACCCTAACCCTAACCCTAACCCTAACCCTAACCCTAACCCTAACCCTAACCCTAACCCTAACCCTAACCCTAACCCTAACCCTAACCCTAACCCTAACCCTAACCCTAACCCTAACCCTAACCCTAACCCTAACCCTAACCCTAACCCTAACCCTAACCCTAACCCTAACCCTAACCCTAACCCTAACCCTAACCCTAACCCTAACCCTAACCCTAACCCTAACCCTAACCCTAACCCTAACCCTAACCCTAACCCTAACCCTAACCCTAACCCTAACCCTAACCCTAACCCTAACCCTAACCCTAACCCTAACCCTAACCCTAACCCTAACCCTAACCCTAACCCTAACCCTAACCCTAACCCTAACCCTAACCCTAACCCTAACCCTAACCCTAACCCTAACCCTAACCCTAACCCTAACCCTAACCCTAACCCTAACCCTAACCCTAACCCTAACCCTAACCCTAACCCTAACCCTAACCCTAACCCTAACCCTAACCCTAACCCTAACCCTAACCCTAACCCTAACCCTAACCCTAACCCTAACCCTAACCCTAACCCTAACCCTAACCCTAACCCTAACCCTAACCCTAACCCTAACCCTAACCCTAACCCTAACCCTAACCCTAACCCTAACCCTAACCCTAACCCTAACCCTAACCCTAACCCTAACCCTAACCCTAACCCTAACCCTAACCCTAACCCTAACCCTAACCCTAACCCTAACCCTAACCCTAACCCTAACCCTAACCCTAACCCTAACCCTAACCCTAACCCTAACCCTAACCCTAACCCTAACCCTAACCCTAACCCTAACCCTAACCCTAACCCTAACCCTAACCCTAACCCTAACCCTAACCCTAACCCTAACCCTAACCCTAACCCTAACCCTAACCCTAACCCTAACCCTAACCCTAACCCTAACCCTAACCCTAACCCTAACCCTAACCCTAACCCTAACCCTAACCCTAACCCTAACCCTAACCCTAACCCTAACCCTAACCCTAACCCTAACCCTAACCCTAACCCTAACCCTAACCCTAACCCTAACCCTAACCCTAACCCTAACCCTAACCCTAACCCTAACCCTAACCCTAACCCTAACCCTAACCCTAACCCTAACCCTAACCCTAACCCTAACCCTAACCCTAACCCTAACCCTAACCCTAACCCTAACCCTAACCCTAACCCTAACCCTAACCCTAACCCTAACCCTAACCCTAACCCTAACCCTAACCCTAACCCTAACCCTAACCCTAACCCTAACCCTAACCCTAACCCTAACCCTAACCCTAACCCTAACCCTAACCCTAACCCTAACCCTAACCCTAACCCTAACCCTAACCCTAACCCTAACCCTAACCCTAACCCTAACCCTAACCCTAACCCTAACCCTAACCCTAACCCTAACCCTAACCCTAACCCTAACCCTAACCCTAACCCTAACCCTAACCCTAACCCTAACCCTAACCCTAACCCTAACCCTAACCCTAACCCTAACCCTAACCCTAACCCTAACCCTAACCCTAACCCTAACCCTAACCCTAACCCTAACCCTAACCCTAACCCTAACCCTAACCCTAACCCTAACCCTAACCCTAACCCTAACCCTAACCCTAACCCTAACCCTAACCCTAACCCTAACCCTAACCCTAACCCTAACCCTAACCCTAACCCTAACCCTAACCCTAACCCTAACCCTAACCCTAACCCTAACCCTAACCCTAACCCTAACCCTAACCCTAACCCTAACCCTAACCCTAACCCTAACCCTAACCCTAACCCTAACCCTAACCCTAACCCTAACCCTAACCCTAACCCTAACCCTAACCCTAACCCTAACCCTAACCCTAACCCTAACCCTAACCCTAACCCTAACCCTAACCCTAACCCTAACCCTAACCCTAACCCTAACCCTAACCCTAACCCTAACCCTAACCCTAACCCTAACCCTAACCCTAACCCTAACCCTAACCCTAACCCTAACCCTAACCCTAACCCTAACCCTAACCCTAACCCTAACCCTAACCCTAACCCTAACCCTAACCCTAACCCTAACCCTAACCCTAACCCTAACCCTAACCCTAACCCTAACCCTAACCCTAACCCTAACCCTAACCCTAACCCTAACCCTAACCCTAACCCTAACCCTAACCCTAACCCTAACCCTAACCCTAACCCTAACCCTAACCCTAACCCTAACCCTAACCCTAACCCTAACCCTAACCCTAACCCTAACCCTAACCCTAACCCTAACCCTAACCCTAACCCTAACCCTAACCCTAACCCTAACCCTAACCCTAACCCTAACCCTAACCCTAACCCTAACCCTAACCCTAACCCTAACCCTAACCCTAACCCTAACCCTAACCCTAACCCTAACCCTAACCCTAACCCTAACCCTAACCCTAACCCTAACCCTAACCCTAACCCTAACCCTAACCCTAACCCTAACCCTAACCCTAACCCTAACCCTAACCCTAACCCTAACCCTAACCCTAACCCTAACCCTAACCCTAACCCTAACCCTAACCCTAACCCTAACCCTAACCCTAACCCTAACCCTAACCCTAACCCTAACCCTAACCCTAACCCTAACCCTAACCCTAACCCTAACCCTAACCCTAACCCTAACCCTAACCCTAACCCTAACCCTAACCCTAACCCTAACCCTAACCCTAACCCTAACCCTAACCCTAACCCTAACCCTAACCCTAACCCTAACCCTAACCCTAACCCTAACCCTAACCCTAACCCTAACCCTAACCCTAACCCTAACCCTAACCCTAACCCTAACCCTAACCCTAACCCTAACCCTAACCCTAACCCTAACCCTAACCCTAACCCTAACCCTAACCCTAACCCTAACCCTAACCCTAACCCTAACCCTAACCCTAACCCTAACCCTAACCCTAACCCTAACCCTAACCCTAACCCTAACCCTAACCCTAACCCTAACCCTAACCCTAACCCTAACCCTAACCCTAACCCTAACCCTAACCCTAACCCTAACCCTAACCCTAACCCTAACCCTAACCCTAACCCTAACCCTAACCCTAACCCTAACCCTAACCCTAACCCTAACCCTAACCCTAACCCTAACCCTAACCCTAACCCTAACCCTAACCCTAACCCTAACCCTAACCCTAACCCTAACCCTAACCCTAACCCTAACCCTAACCCTAACCCTAACCCTAACCCTAACCCTAACCCTAACCCTAACCCTAACCCTAACCCTAACCCTAACCCTAACCCTAACCCTAACCCTAACCCTAACCCTAACCCTAACCCTAACCCTAACCCTAACCCTAACCCTAACCCTAACCCTAACCCTAACCCTAACCCTAACCCTAACCCTAACCCTAACCCTAACCCTAACCCTAACCCTAACCCTAACCCTAACCCTAACCCTAACCCTAACCCTAACCCTAACCCTAACCCTAACCCTAACCCTAACCCTAACCCTAACCCTAACCCTAACCCTAACCCTAACCCTAACCCTAACCCTAACCCTAACCCTAACCCTAACCCTAACCCTAACCCTAACCCTAACCCTAACCCTAACCCTAACCCTAACCCTAACCCTAACCCTAACCCTAACCCTAACCCTAACCCTAACCCTAACCCTAACCCTAACCCTAACCCTAACCCTAACCCTAACCCTAACCCTAACCCTAACCCTAACCCTAACCCTAACCCTAACCCTAACCCTAACCCTAACCCTAACCCTAACCCTAACCCTAACCCTAACCCTAACCCTAACCCTAACCCTAACCCTAACCCTAACCCTAACCCTAACCCTAACCCTAACCCTAACCCTAACCCTAACCCTAACCCTAACCCTAACCCTAACCCTAACCCTAACCCTAACCCTAACCCTAACCCTAACCCTAACCCTAACCCTAACCCTAACCCTAACCCTAACCCTAACCCTAACCCTAACCCTAACCCTAACCCTAACCCTAACCCTAACCCTAACCCTAACCCTAACCCTAACCCTAACCCTAACCCTAACCCTAACCCTAACCCTAACCCTAACCCTAACCCTAACCCTAACCCTAACCCTAACCCTAACCCTAACCCTAACCCTAACCCTAACCCTAACCCTAACCCTAACCCTAACCCTAACCCTAACCCTAACCCTAACCCTAACCCTAACCCTAACC
>JALHLI010000001.1:10000-250000 GCA_023349425.1 Anthopleura sola
CTTGGGACCACTCTGCTTGTGGTAAGAACCCTGTTGTTGTTGTCATTAGAAAGACTATCCAGATCCTAACCCTAACCCTAGGGCCTTGAAGTTTAGAGTCAGGGGTGCACGAGCCTGTTATGTATCTCAACTGAAGACTATCCAAATTCTTTACCCTAAACCTAACCCCAGGGCCCAAGGTTTAGAGTCAGGAGTGCACGAGCCTTTTATAAGATTACAAAGACTATCCAAAATCTTTACCCTAAACCTAACCCCAGGGACCCAAAGTTTAGAGTCGGGAGTGCAGTAGCCTGTTATATATCTGTACTGATGGCTGTTATAGATTTACAAAGACTATGCAACTGCTCACCCTAACCCTAACCCCAGGGACCCAGGGTTTAGAGTCGGGAGTGCACGAGCCTGTTATATATTTTTGCTGATGACTGTTGTAGGATTACAAAGACTATCCAAATCTTTACCCTAAACCTAACCCCAGGGGCCCAAAGTCTAGAGTCAGGAGTGCACGAGCCTGTGATATATCTCTACTGATTTTAGAGTCAGGAGTGCACGAGCCTGTTCTATATCTCTACTGATGACTGTTGTAGGATCACAAAGCTTGTTGTTGTATATATAGCTTGTTGTTGTTGTTGTAGTGCAGTGACGTATGGTGACGTATGGTGACGTATTGTCTAGTATAGTGACGTATGGTGACGTATGGTGACGTATGGTGACGTATGGTGACGTATAGTGACGTATGGTTCAATATAGTGACGTATTGTATAATATAGTGACGTATGGTGACGTATGGTGACGTATGGTGACGTAGAGTGACGTATGGTGACGTATAGTGACGTATGGTTCAATATAGTGACGTATTGTATAATATAGTGACGTAGAGTGACGTATAGTGACGTATGTGACGTAGAGTGACGTATAGTTACGTATGGTGACGTATTGTATAGCATTGTGACGTAGAGTGACGTAGAGTGACGTATGGTATAGTATAGTGACGTATAGTGACGTATAGTGACGTATGGTATATTATAGTGACGTATAGTGACGTATGGTGACGTATTGTTTAGTATAGTGACGTAGAGTGACGTATTGTATAGTATAGAGACGTATAGTGACGTATAGTGACGTAGGGTGACGTATATTATTGTATAGTGACGGATATTGACGTATAGTGACGTATAGTGACGTATAGTGACGTATGGTATTGTATAGTGACGTATGGTGACGTATAGTAGGGTACAGTAAAGTATAGTACAGCAAAGTATAGTACAGTATAGTATAGTATAGTATAGTATAGTACAGTATAGTACAGTATAGTATAGTATTGTATGGTAAGGTACAGTAGAGTACGGTATCTATGGTAAGGTACAGTAGAGTAGGGTACAGTACAGTACAAAACAGTACAGCAGAGTACAGCATAGTACAGTATAGTGCATGGCGAAGGCTGTTGTCGATGGGCACTGCATTGCAAGAAGGAGAGCAGTGACGCTGGTGTATATGAATATTGTTGTCGACATGGATGTTGCTCTATAAATATGATACAATACATGGTATTGATATTGTAGAGTGTTGTTCTATATTTTATTGTATTATATTGTATGGTATTGTTACTTGAACATGGATTGAAAACCTTGTTGTACAGGGACACGAAAGAGGTTCACCCACGAAGTACCTGCACGAACGAGTGCACACATATGGACTGAAAAGTCTGCTTGAAATAACCCCCTCCACTGACCTGTGCGATATCTATGCAACAAAACCCCTCCACTGACCTGTGCGATATCTATGGAACAACCCCCGGCCACTGACCTGTGCAATATATATATCAGTCCACCCCTCCACTGACCTGTGCAAGAAAAAAGGGAACCTGTGCAATAGAGATAGACAAACAAATACAACACAAACCTGCGCAAGAAAAATAACAACCGACACTGACCTGTGCAAGAAAAAAAACCCTGCAGTAGATCTACCCAAGCTCTTTATTGACTTGATAAGAAAATAATTAAACCAACAACCAGTTCGCAAGGGAGTATACCCAAGCAGGAACCCTGCAATAGATATAAGACTAACCAAAGACCACCCCTCCCCTAGTCGCCCCCAGGGAATATTGAGCGAGACACAGGGAACCCGAGAAACAACCCCGCGTGGAACAACCTTCTCCACAGACTTGTATAATAAAAACCTAAGTCTTTGACCAACACGCCAAAACACTCGCCGCTTAGCCCAACCCTCCTCCACTAATTTAGTATTGTTGTAGAACGTTGGCCAAAGACTGATTCGCGAACGAGGGTCCCTGCTACATACGTAGGACTCCGATTCACATCGGAATAAACCCGCTTTTCTCCCAACTTTTCTCCCGATCCCTGACGAAAAAGTCCTACGACAAGCAGGTGCGGACACAGTTCTTCGTGTTCGCACGGATTTAAACCCTCACAGGACTTCATGATGTCCTCAGGTCCCTCGTTGCGACTACTCCATTCCCCATTTCAGCGCGCGAGTGAAGACTAACGCTTAGTCGCCAAGCCTCACTGCACACTGACCACACACCGAACACACACCGAGCACATGCACTTCACGTCTTTCGTCTCGCTCACTCACCTGATGGCAATGACTGCACAGAAACACTCGCTTTTATCAGGTAAGAAAACCTACTTTTCTAAATTAAACTGTGCACACTCCAACACAAACATTAGTTCTTTCCTTCTACGTATTTAGTTCGTGGGTTACAGGTTTCTTCGTCCTTAAGAAGTTACTTTTTTACCGTTACAAACGAAAGCTTGTCGTCGTCGTAGTGGTTGTCGTTCCCTTTAATACCATTTGCACGTGCTAGGTTTTTCGAGCTAAATAACACATGAATTCTCTTGTTTTTGCTGCCATTCGACTCGTTTACCCTTAAGGCTGCAGAGGTTTTCCACAGACTGCGTTTCTTTAGCTTAAATATTTTATTTACGCTACCTAATACTACAACTGTAGTCTTTCCTGCACAATGTACAAAAACACTCGCTTTTATCAGGTAACAATACCTCCTGTACTACGCTAAACTGTGCAAACTGCAAGACTAACATTTTTCTTCCCTCCTACGTATTTTGGGCCTTGAGTTTGAGCTCTTTTCGTTCTTCCAAAATTACTTTTTTTCTCGAAGACGTAAGCTTGTTGTCGTAGTGGTTGTCGTTGCGTTACGATTTGCACGTGCTTGGATTTTTGAGTTAAAAACCACATGAATTCGCTTGTTTTTGCTCCCATTCTATTCCCTTACCCTTATACCTCCAGAGTTTTGCAGAAACTACCTTTCGTAAATGATTTTTTGGGGTTTTTTAATAGCCTTTTCTTGCTGGATATATTTGACAACAATGACTTGACAGCTTGTCATTCATCTGAGTTTACTCTTACCCTTATTTACACTTACTTATTTCTTTACTTTAAGCATCCTTTCTAGTTTCAAGAACTGCTTTCCAAGTCTATCATAATGGTACGCAATGAACTAAGGTAAGAAAAAAATCCTTTACAGTAGCTTAAGTCCACTAATCCTTCACGCATATATATCTATAAACCTTCTAAAACCTGCAGTGTTCACTATATACATAGTCCCATGTCTTTACCACCCATTGATAAAAAGTTAACTAGTCTTTGCAAATTGCAAGTAAAATGCTGTGAGTCTATGGGGAATGACTTGTATATGATATGTAAGTGATTGTGGTACCTACATGGTAATGCATGTCCCTTTATGTCATTTCATTTATTCGTTATGATGCAGCCAACAAAAATAATGCTGATTACATAGTATAGGTTTCTCTATCATCATCGTACAATAAAAACAATTCCTACCAGAATAGAAATTGCTATATAGTTTCATAAATATACACTAACAGACTCAGCAGGCTTTTAGAAATAGCATAATAGTGATGTGAGTCTACCCTTAGCTGGTAGTATCAAATATTTAATATTAAATTACACATTTTATTCAGACAATATCTCTGTGTTGATTAAATCAAAGAACATACAAATAAAGTCAATCTTCTTCAGCAAAGACACCTATAGCTATCTTGGCCAATATTCCATCAGCAAACGTTGAGCGAACAACCGTGTAAAAATGTGTCATTAAATCCTTTGTGAGCTTGACTAGTGGCTTCAAGCAATAAATTGGCATGCTTCATACATTAAAAATATAGCATTATTTATAATATTTAGAAATTTAATATATAATAGATTTAAATTAGGCCCGGTTTGGGCATCGGGTTTGGCATGTGCCAAGTCTAAGGCAGATGAACTCAAACAATAGGTTTCTTTGTTTGCGCTGCATACTTTTAGTATAGTGTCCCCAATTCACTAGTGGTCTACTCTGAGAGTAGAGACTCGAGTAAAGTTGTTATAATTATTACATGTTGGACATGATGAGATTGTGAAAAAAAAGGCTTGATTGCTTGAACGAGACAAATAGAAAAATGATTGACTTGTACGTAAGTGAACCCTGCAGAACATACACAATGTATGCTCAAAATGATCAGAAATCAACAACATCTAGACTTTTCCTGGCATCTAGCAAAAAGGAATCCCAATGGTGAAGATTAGTGTTACCAGTATGACATATTTTAACATGCAATATTGCAGTGTCACAAATAAATACTAAACTTTGTTGCTTATCAACCCTTTGAAAAATGTTTTCTTTTGTCATACCATTTGGATCCCTTCAAAAATGGGTTCTCTTTATAGGCCAATTTTCGAATAAACACTCCTAAATGGTACTAAATAGTCCCAATTGATCAAAGTATATGAACGATTCAAAATTGCCCTACTTTTTGGGACAATTTGGACTCTTTGAAAAAAAATTTTTTTGTCACAGTTTTTGGACCCTTTGAAAATATGACTTTTTCTGGATTTTTTAGAGAGCTTGAAAAATGGGTTAATTTTAGGATAATTTTGCAATAAACACTCCTAAAATGTAGTGAAAAGGTCCCAATTTATGAGATCAACCTAAAATTGTCTCACCTTTTGGGATAATTTGGACCCCTTCAAAAATTTTGTATATTTTTCAGACTTTTTAGACCCTTTCAAAATATTGCCTTTTTTCGGATTTTAAGGACCGCTTCAAAAATGGAATATTTTTAGAACAATTTTGGAATAAACACTCTTAAATAGTACTACACAGTCCGAATTTATCAAATCAACCAAAAGTGTGTAAATTATCCCAATTTTTGAAATAATTTGTACCCTTTGAAAAAATTTTTTTTTTCCAGACTTTTTGTACCTTACGAAATTATATGACTTTTTTTGGGGGATGTTTTGGACCGCTTGAAAAATGGGTTATTTTTAGAATAATTTTGGAATAAACACTCCTTAATAGTATTAAAAGAACCCAAAAATGTGTAAATTGTCCTAATTGTTGGGGTAATTTGTATCCTTTGAAAAATGTTTTTCCCCGCAGAGTTTTCTTACCTTTTGAAATTTTTTTGGGGGGAATTTTTTTCGCTGTTTAAGCGTTATTGATGTTGCTTTCAAACATGGTTGACCATGGTCAACCATGGTCCTTGTTTTGCATACCAATGGATTGACTGACCATGGTTGACCATGGTCAAACTTGTGCAATTTAACGTTCATGGTTGACCATGGTCAAACCATGGTCAGATCATGTACAAACCATGGACAACCATGGTCACTTGACCATGTTCTAACATGTTTTGGTCATGTTCGACCATGGTTTGACCATGGTCCTGACGCCGGGGCAAAAATGGGTTCTTTATTAGGATAATTTTGGATTAAATACTCCTAAATAGTACTAAAAGGTCCCAATTTATCGATTCAAAGGGTCCAAATTGTCCCAAACAGTAGCCCAATTTTGAACCTTTTGTATGCTTTGATAAATTGGAACTGTTTAGAACATGTTAGGAGGGTATATTTCAAAATTGTCTGCAACAAAACCCATTTTTGAAGTGGTCGAAAAAATACAAAAACAGTCCTATATTTTCAAAGGATTCATTAATTCTGACAAGAAAAAACATTTTTCAAAGTGTCCAAAAACTCTTAGAAAATTTTTTTTTTAAAGGGTTCAAATTGTCCCAAAAAATTGCACAATTTTGAACCTTTTTTGAGCTTTGATCAATTGGGACCATTTAGTACATGTAGTACATGTTAGGAAGCTTTATTTCAAAATTGTCCTTAATCGAACCCATTTTTGAAGCAGTCAAAAATATCCAAAAACAGTCATATATTTTCAAACGGTCCAAAAAGTCTGACAAAAAAAAAACTATTTTTAAAGGCTAGAAATTCTCCCCAAAATTAGGACAATGTTGAACTTTTTGTATGCTTTGATCAGTTGGGAATGTTCAGTACCTTTTAGGAGTGTTTATTCTAAAATTATTCTTAGCAGAACCCATTTTTGAAGCGGTCAAAAATATCCAAAAACAGTCATCTATTTTCAAATAGCCAAAAAGTCTGACAAAAAAAAACAATTTTCAGAGTCTAAATTGTCCAAAAAAGTAGCACAATTTTGAACCTTTTGAATGCTTTGATAAATTGTGACTATTAAGAACATTTTAGGAGGTTTTATTTCAAAATTGTCCCAAAAATCCTATATTTTCAAAGGATCCAAAAGATCGAAAAGGTCTGACCAAAAAAAACATTTTTTTTATATGGTCGATAAGCAACAGATTTTAGTCTTTTTTTATTATACTGCAGTATGGCATATGAAAATATGACATACTGGTAACACTAATCTTCACTATTGTGATTGCTTTGCCCGGGGGGGGGGGGGGACTCCCTATTGAAAGAGGGTGGGGATGCTCGCCGAAAATCTTAAAAATGGACCCTAAAAGGGACCTGTGTTGTCAGTTTATGGGCGTGGCAGGGATAAAATTCTACCCCTAAGAGGGACCAAGCAAAAACGTATCCAAGGCTGGGTTTCTCGATTTAATTTATTAACATAAAACGCCTTCTGCTCGTATGAGTTTATGACGACGTCGTCATATTTTAAAACCCCTAAAAGGGACCACAAAACTCAGCTGCTGGGCATTCTCGTTCATAACACCCTAAGCGGGACCGAAACCTCGATTTCAACCCCTAAAAGGGACTGCGAGCATCCCCGTCCCTTCGACCTCCGAGTCCCCCCCGGGTTGCTTTGTACGTGCTAGATGCCATGAAAAACTAGATTTTGTGGATTTCTGATCATTTTGAGCATGCAGTGCATGTTCCGTTGGGTTCACTTACAAACAGTCATTCAATTTTTTATTTGTCTAATTCAAGCAATCAATCCTTTTCTTACAATCTAATCTAATCTTACAATCTAATGTCAAACATGTAATAATCTTTGAGTATACCACTAATTGGAACACTATACTAAAACTTTGCGATGCAAACGAACAAACCTATTGTTGTAGTTCATTTGCATTAGACTTGGCACATGCCAAACCCGATGCCCAAACTGGGCCTAATTTAAATCTATTATATATTAAATTTCTAAATATTATAAATAATCCTAAATTCTAAATGTATGAAACATGTCAATCTATTTCTTGAAGCCATTAGTCAAGCTCACAAAGAATTTAGTGACATATTTTACGCTGTTGTGTGCTCAACGTTTACCGATGGAATACTGGACTTTGGCCAAGATAGGTAGGTGTCTTTGCCAAAGAAGATTGACTTTATTCGTATGTTCTTTGAATTAAGCAACACAGAGATGTTGTCTGTGAATGAAATATATAATTCAATATTTAATACTACCAGCTAAGTGTTGATTCAAATGACTATTATGATATTTCTAATAGCCCACTGAGTCTGTTTGTGTATATTTATAAAACTATAAAGAATTTCTATTCTGGTTGGAAGTTTTTTTTCCAGCTGCATCATAACAAATAAATGAAATAACATGAAGAGACATGCATTACAATGCAATATGCAACGACTAGTTAAGTTTATAACTTGTTATGAATGAGTGGTAAAGACATGGGACTACATGGGACTGCGTCGTGAACACTAGGTTCTAGGCTTTAGAAGGTTCATAAATAAATATGGATAAAGGTATAGTGCGTGGACTTAAGCCCCTGTAAAACAATTACATGAATGAATGAATGAATAAATGAATGAATGAATGAATGAATGAATGAATGAATGAATGAATGAATGAATGAATGAATGAATGAATGAATGAATGAATGAATGAATGAATGAATGAATGAATGAATGAATGAATGAATGAATGAATGAATGAATGAATGAATGAATGAATGAATGAATGAATGAATGAATGAATGAATGAATGAATGAATGAATGAATGAATGAATGAATGAATGAATGAATGAATGAATGAATGAATGAATGAATGAATGAATGAATGAATGAATGAATGAATGAATGAATGAATGAATGAATGAATGAATGAATGAATGAATGAATGAATGAATGAATGAAAACCAAGGTAGGAGTTAAAATGAAAGTAGATGAATGAGAAGCCATCAAGCTGTTGTACATTGTGCAAGGAAAGACTACAATAGTATTAAGAAGCGTAAATAAAATATTTAAACTAACGAAACGTAGTTTGTGGAAAAACTATGGAGCCTTAAGAGTGAACGAGTAAAATGGAAGCCAAAACAAGCGAATTCATTTGATTTTTAGCTCGAAAACCCTACCACGTGCAATGGTTAGAGAACGACAACCACTACGACGACAGGCTTCCATTTGTACGAACTAAATACGTAGAAGGAAAGAAATAATGTTTATCTTGGTGTTTGCATAGTTTATTTTAGAATAGGAGGTTTTCTTACCTGATAAAAGAGAGTGTTTCTTTGCAGTCAGTCCTGATGTTCACCAGAGAGCGTGTGAGTGAGCAAGACGAAAGACGTGAAGTGTGCTCGGTGTGTGCTCGGTGTCTGGTCGGTGTGCAGTGAGGCTTGGCGACTAAGCGTTAGGCTTCGTGCTTCAATGTCCACAGGCGTAAGTTCCTTTGTTTCAGTGTCCAAAGGCTTGCATACACTGTGCTTAGCTATACACTGTTATGCCGTGCAGTACTGTGGTATGCTATATTGAGCAGTGCTGTGCTCTACCATACTTTGCTATACATGCCTATACTTTGCTATTCATGCAATGCCATGCTGTGCATGATATGCTTTAATATTCTTCGCTATGCTTTGCATGGCAAAGTTTGCCCTAAAGTCAACTGTCAAAGAACATTCAATATTTAAGAGGGCGTCTCCCTAAGAACGGACCACTGCCTCTCGGTTCCAGGAATAGATTTCTCTTATATTTTTACCATCGAAAGTACTATCTATCCTCACTACAGAACTGGACCTAGAATCGTTTTAAATTGAATATTCGAGTCGCTATTTGAATTGTTGTCAACCGACCCCAAATCAGACAAAAGACGCCGAATTTTCGAAGCCGCCTAGGTCTACTTTCAAAATCAGTTTTCTTTTTCTTTTTCTTTTTTTTTGTTGTTGCTGCAAATGAAAGTTTATTTCTAAAAATTCAAACTGAAACTTAGTGCAACCTCTGACTAGAAACGGCAATATTTTGACTTCTGTTTTGCGGTCGTTACACTGGCTATCAGTAAAGGAAAGAGTACATTTCAATTAAACATTGGTCCAGTTATAGTTTAAGATCTAACGACAATATGCTACTTAGTACACCTAAATTTAGATCATCTTCAACATTAGGTGATAGATCATTTACATGTGCTGCCCCTATGCTATGGAACACTTTACCAAAATCAATACGTTACAGCGCTTCCACCGATATTTTTAAGAGGTCTCTCAAGACATTTTTATTTCATAAAGCCTTTTTGTAAGGGTGATTTATTTTTATTTTATTTTATTCTATTTATTTATTTATTTAATTTTGAAATATTTGTGTATTTTTATTATATTATTTTATTCGGGTCGCATTGCAGACTTGGAGAATCGCCGGGTCTGCGGTGCGATTTGGGATGGTGCCGGCGCGTGGTCGTGAGCATGGTGGTAGTATTATAAATTTCATAGATAATCATCTTTTACATTTATATTGTATTATATCTTATATACTGATTTTATATTGTACATATTGTAATGCGCAAATGACAATTCGCCAAGGATTGACATTTGCGCAATATAAATTAATAAAATTATTAATTATTATTATTACATTTTAAGATTCTTGCCCATACGTTTAAAGCTATTCATGGTCTTGCTCCAGACTATATCAATTGTCTCGTATCAGTACAGCGTCCTAGCTGTTATGCTCTTCGCAGAAATAACGAACTTCTTCTGAAGCCATTCAGTGCCAAGACTTATAAAACTCTGGGTGATAGGGCCTTCGCTGCAGCCTCCCCGTCTCTCTCCAATGCATTGCCTCGCCATATTAGAGAAGAGAACAATTACAACAGATTTAAGACTTTAGTAAAGACATTTTTATTCAGAATTGCTTATGAACATTGAGTATTTTATGTATACAATCGCCATATTAGAGAAGAGATAAATGCGCAATATAGATAATAAAGATTATTATTACTTTGGAGCCAAACGACAGTTCATTTGTAACGTCATGCTTAATATATGCGATCTTGCAATAATATAATGCTGAACGTCTACAAAAAAGAAAAAAAATCAAACAACTAAGCAACAACAACAGTAGAAGAAGAAAAAGAAGAAGAAGAAGAAGAAAAATATACCCAAAACAAGAAAAAAAATTCTAGGCACGATTGGATTTGAACTCCCGTTCGCAAAAAAAGATTCAAAAAATTTACTCCACGATGCCGTGCCCCAGTGACATTCGAGGATGCAGAAACTCCTTCTGCTATTGGGTCGGTGTACGGATTATGCAGCATAATGATCTAGCCGAAGCATCAGGGGAGAGACTAGCCGGCCCCCAGGCCATATCTACAGCTAATCCCTTGCACTACTTGCTACGTACATTGATTTTAAGGGGCAAAAAATCTAGTCTATCTTGCGCATTGTTTTTATGGCTATTGTTGTGCTAATTCCTTAAACTCGTGGCCTAGTGGAAAAATCTTGGGCTTCGAACAAGACTATAAGTCAAGCCCGATTGGGCTGGGTTAGTATCCGCATGGGTGACCTGTAACTCATACTTAGTAATTCTTATATGCTTTATTCTCATTTGGTAAATATCTCGACTACAGACTCATTTGCGCAGGAGGTTTAGCCTGGTTTAATGGCAAAGTTTGCCCTAAAGTCAACTGTCAAAGAACATTTAATATTTAAGAGGGCGTCTCCCTAAGAACGGACCACTGCCTCTCGGTTCCAGGAATAGATTTCTCTTATATTTTTACCATCGAAAGTACTATCTATCCTCACTACAGAACTGGACCTAGAATCGTTTTAAATTGAATATTCGAGTCGCTATTTGAATTGTTGTCAACCGAACCCAAATCGGTCAAAAGACGCCGAATTTTCGAAGCCGCCTAGGTCTACTTTCAAAATCAGTTTTCTTTTTCTCTTTGTTTTTTGTTGTTGCTGCAAATGAAAGTTTATTTCTAAAAATTCAAACTGAAACTTAGTGCAACCTCTGACTAGAAACGGCAATATTTTAACTTCTGTTTTACGGTCGTTACACTGGCTACCAGTAAAGGAAAGAGTACATTTTAAGATCCTTGTGATGACGTTTAAAGCTATTCATGGTGTGGGGGGGGGGGGGGGGGGGGGGGGAGGACTCCCTTATAAATTGGGTAGTTATGCTCGACGGACGGATTGAAAAATGACTCTAAAAGGTACGCATAAATTAATTCAGGTATCGATTCCAAACCCTAAAAGGTACGACCACATTTAACAGTTTTTTAATTTAAAATTGCACAATTACTATTCCCCCTTAGCTTGGGTCCGAATACCTGTTTTTGTTCGAGCTAATCGGGCATACTCTGCCTGAGTTAATTCCCACATATTTACACACTATTTCTTCATAACACTTCAATTTTTTTTTCGATGTTCGAATATTTACCCTAAAAGGTACGGCGTCATTTCGAGACCCAAAAAGGTACCAGAGGGTTTTATTTTCGACCCTAAAAGGTCCGTCGAGCATACCTACCAACTTTATAAGGGAGTCCCCCCCCCTCCCCGGGCTTGCTCCAGACTATATCAATTGTCTCGTATCAGTACAGCATCCTAGCTTTGAGTCTCAAATCCCACGTGCATCGAGTCCAACGCAAACGAGAAAGTTTGAATTCATCTGCATTAGATTCCTACCATATTGAGCAAAAATATGCATTTGTTTGAAAGTTATTCTGGCAGCAATTTGAACACGTTAGCCAGGTAAAATTTATCAAAATATATCTCTGGTTTGAAAGAGAATTAACTTTTAGTACTTAGCCAGTAGGTAGTGTATTAGGAAGGGTTTGTTTTGGAGTATTTTAATAGTAATTCGGTTTTTCTGCGTATCTCTCGGGCCGCCGTAATTTTAAATGTGCGAAAATCACGGCTTTAGAATATTTCGGCGAATTACTTGAAATCTAACAAATTGATTTTCTTTAAAATAGTTGGAATCGTTTTGCAATAACTTGAAGTTGATGATGTCATTTGTCGCTTGTCTAGGTCTCATCGAGTTTTAGAGTTATTCGATAAAAAACAATTTCAAAAATATTTGTTTATCGTTGCTAAAGTAACGTCAATCAAGCTAAAATTAACATCATTTTAAAAGTTCATCTTAGCTCTATAACTGGTCCAAAAATCAAGTATATAAGTTAAGAATGTGAATAAGCCAAATGATAATGAAAGGTATGGTCTGAAAAATACTATAGGAAGCCACCTTAAATCTAAGTAATTGTCTTTCTCAGTTGTACTTTGTTCTTACTGTGATTTTCCCTGGGGTGCATATGGTGCCCTCTACTACGATCCACTCTTTGTTCTTCTTGTCAAGTATACTGATATCTGCCTGTTTGCGCCATCTTTTGGACATCTCTCGAGTTGCCACGGTATATCCCATAGGATCTTTGCTTGGTCGTTCTCTTGGCATGGCTGCAGGTAAGTTTGCTTTTACCACGGAAGAGAGTACTGCGATTTTTCAAATACATATTTGTCCAGAAAACGATAATATAATGGACGTAAAATTGAAATTGGTACTGTTGAAATTGGTACTGTGAGGTCTTCAGGTTACCCTAAGAGGAGCTTTTGCTTTATTACAGGTAGCCAGCGAGAAACCCGACTGAGCATGCGCACTGACAAAACAACCTGCACTTTTAGCTGGTTAAGAAAACCTTAAGAATCACCTCTTTCAAATGACCGAGGAATCACAAGTTTGTTTGTTAGAAGATCAGATAATCCAACATTATATTTAAATGTTTTTGTATCTATTTTATATTCTATAACCTTTCCGGCACAATTTCTAAGGACTTCAAACTTATTAATATGGGATTTTCTACGATCGGAACACAACCTAGGGCACCGGAAAAGGATCACCTAGAGAAGGATGAGGTTAAGGTTACTAGGAGAAGCCATTTTGACACTTTTTCCTATTTTAGAGGAAACATGTTTCACAAAGATGGCGATTTTTGGAACCTTGTAAGTATCTAGCCTGACAGGACACGGGATGGACACGGATAGGATACAGGGAGCCCAACCAAAGATTACCGTAATAACTATAAATTAAACTAATTTCTTTTTCGCATTACTTCGATGTTTATAAGGATTTTATTTTCATTTATTACTTTTATTACATTTATTGACATTATTAGTTTATAAGGAGATCCCCAGTAAAATGATCTACTGATCACTGATTTCCGGGGTCTGGGCAAACGGAAATGGTGTCCAAGCTCCCCTCGTCATTACAGCTGTCTACGTCTCAAAATGGCGGATGTGTTTCTGAGGAGGAATGTCATTTGTTCTTCGTTTTAACGTAGTTTTAATCATTGATATATACCGTAAATTCCTCTACGATGGCAACCAGGAGTTTAAGTGATGTCTACTTTAACCTTCGTACAGAGATCAGCCGGTTTAAGGCGTATTCATTGGGAGATTCTGGCGTATGTACCGCTAATATCAGGGTATATTTTGGACTCCATGTCGGTATTTAACAAATATGTCATGTTTAAACCTAATACTTTGTAGTTATATGCTCGTCCTTTACAGGATGATGATACAGTAGCACTCGTTCAAAGAGTTGATCCTGAAATAGGTCACCAAGTACCTCTAAACACATTGCCACCCCAATGGTTAGTACGCTGTGAGATCTTACTGTACTATAAGTAAATTAGTAAAGGTGATCAATCCAATTTTAAATGTTAGGTTTTGTGAGAATCAAAAAGGATAGTCTGGATAAAGGTAACTGGGCACAAGTTGAGTTGAGTCCCTCTTGCCATCTTTATCACCAGCTTAGATTTTTAAATTTCAGTTCAATCTATTTGCTGCTAATCAATGGGTATATCTTGAAGTAATTAATAGGCAGGATTTTTCTACTAGTGACTAGTACCCTGGGTGTATATATACTTCATGTTTGTAACATTGGAAGCCTACGAAAATAATCCTAAGCTTATATTTACGGAATGTACCATTTAGGTGGGCTTGTTTTTTCTTTCTTTTTTCTTTTTTCTTTTTTTTTTTTTTTAGGGGGGGGCTTATTTTCATGTGGGCGAGTTTTTGGAATGAAATTTGTATTAAAACATATGCAGGGCAGATTTTGGATGGCATTTTGCATCTGCCTATGAACTGCAGCCAAGAACTGTTATTATACATTTTACTCTTCTGATTGACCAAGAGCCCACAGCCAATCCCTGATATCTTGTGAACTCAACATGATAAATGTATTATCTGTAGGTTTTACCATGTTGAGTTCAAAGGTCACAATTATGAAAATCGAAATATGCTTGCTATTATTTCGAAAGCAGAATTAAATCTTTATTCTTAGTTTACAAAATGTATAATAAAACAATTATTGAATTCTGTTTTTGCATGATATCGTCAATATCAAGACAGATAACACGGCCTTAGTCTTGATAATTTATGGTATCATGCTCTACCTCGTCCAATAATTGTTTATTATTGAACCTGACATCTCCCTTAAAAACTACAACAAAAAATTGACATAGTATGGTCCACAACAAAAACTTAAAAATCTTAAAAACCCACGCATCTTTGGTTTGATATATAGTTTGATGCATAGTTTAAAATAGAGCCTGGGCTGGTTTTTGGGAGGGCTTGTTATTGGAATGGTTTTTACTTTTGAAATTTAGGTTTATTTTTGGTTGGGCTTGTATTCAGGGGGGCCTAATTTTGGAGGTTTAAGTCATATGGTATGTTTATAAAATGTTTTCATAATGAATATTAGTTCAGCCATTTTAAATCTTTTTTTTTAGGATTGATTCTGTAGAGGAGGTATGTACATTTTTCATTTCTTATTATTTCCCATCAAATTCACAACATACTTAAATTTCGTTGTAGTTAATACTCACCAAGCTAAGTGTGTGGTATAATTCAATTTTGTAGATACAGTATGATATAACCAGGATCAAGCAAAGAAGTAAGTAAACAAAACGACTGGCTATCAGACTAAACCTTGCGCACATTCATTATATAGCTAATTCATTATAAATTCAAAAAAAAATATTGATTTTGTGATTTTTAGGGTTAAAACTTTTATATTAAACACAAACTGGTGAACCCTTATATTCACTTTAAAGCACTTAGGAAGTAACAACAACAACAACACTTTATTTAGTACAATTGTAGGTAACTAGAATTACACTTCAAGTAATTTCATCTAGGCCAACAAGGTGCTGAAAGCACTCAAGAATGGAGCACAGAAAAAGCTGTTTCATTTTTTAAAGGGGCACTTGGATGAAAATGCCCCCATTTTTGAAAGTCTGAATAATTCAAATATTTGAGGATAATTTTACTCAATTATGATCAGGAAAACTAAAACTTTGCAAAAATCTTAGCCTGGGAGCCACTTGCAGTTGAGAAATTTTGGTTTAAAAGCTTAAAGAACAATAGGGTTGTGAGTAAATGATGCTAAAAAAAAGAACAATTTTTACCCACCACTTTTAACTGTGAAGAAAATATGTTGCTTGGATACTATTAGAGATTAGATAGGTTTAACCAAGTTTCAAGTCATTTCCAATTTTCGTCCAAGTGCCCCTTTAAGGATTGCTAATAATATAAACTTCATATAACTTTTTTATTAACAAGTGACGGACCTGTCAACGCTTCATGATAGACATCTAAACAGACCCACATTAGATGACAGTATTGATGAAGAACAAACTATCGAAATAACAACCAAAGAAATTACTCAGGTACACAAATACACAGAATTATCTATAATAAATATCATAATATTTATAAAATAAATAAGTTGTACCATGCACATGATTAGTCGAAATAACAATTTTAGTACACTATTTCATTTTCTGAGAGCCCTAAATTAACACTTTCATACGATAAAAAATTTTCTTTAATTTGTGCCATTGTTATTTGTAAACTTAACTTTGTGATTTTCTCTTCTTTTGTGTTTTCTCTGCATCCTATGACTTCAGACTATTATTTTATGCCTTTATAATATTCATAAGTTGGTGAAATCCAAGAACAGCACCCCAGATGCCCTTTAATTCCTTTTTGTTGATCAACATTTCGCCATTACTCCATGGTCAACACTTTCTAAAAAATTATGGAGTGGCTAATCATCCTTTCTTGCAGCTCTAACAGCTGAATTGTAAAGCAATTGTAAAGAATTGTGACACAGCTCAACGTGGCTGAGTCAAAGGCATGCAAAGGTGCTAAAGACAGCTGCCATATGACTCATGTGTGACCACAGAGCACAACTCAGATCGAATTAGGGTTGATTTTTGTGGTAGGGAGGAAAACCAGAAACCCTCAAAGCAAGGGAAAGAACCAGCAAACTCAACTCACATAAGGTGCCGTGTCTGGGAAATTATCGAACCCGGGACCATAGCACTGAGAGCTCCACCCTTGCTTCCCTAAAAAAAAGATATATACAATATGATTTACATAAAATTAAGAGTTAATTCAGTTTAAGAACTCTTGAAAACAGCTAGGGTTTAGTTTTTACATTAATGTTCAATTTGGTTTTCATCTTGTTCACAAGATGTTTCATCAGTGTCAAAGTGCGATTCAACGTATGGGCAAGCAAAGTAGAGGAGCCAGTAAACAAGAACAACGTATTTTAAAAAACGTTATATCATCACTGGCTGTTAGTCTTCAAGACTTGTCTACAAACTTCAGGAAAAGTCAATCTTCGTATTTAAAAAGTGAGTTTACAATATATTTTGTATTCATAATGAATATTAGATGATATTTACCAAGTTAAAAAAATTTGATGCTAAAAAAGGTAAAGTTACTACATGGGGGTGCAGTTTTGTAATGGTGGGAGGTTCATTAAGTTAGACTGTAGGAGTAGTACTAAGAAATTGGGTGTAGTGTTTTTTCAAAAGGGCGTGGCTGGGTAAATTTTAACCCCTAAGAGATACCACAAAAATAATACTATTAAAAAATAAAGGCTTTTGAAATGTTTTTTCTTGAGTAATAATCTGAGTTTACACAGGCATACATATTGTGCTATTATGCGATAGGCTAGTTACTTTTTCAACACCCTAAAAGATACCAGAAAGTGCTGATTTGATGAACCTCATATTTAAGACCCTAAAAGATACCAAATCACTGATTTTTACCCCTAAGAGATATGATGAGCATACCCGATACATTACCCCCGGAGTCCCCCCCAGGTGTTTTGCACTAGTTAGATGCATAACTATAAGAAATGAATGTAACAATCCTATTCTTGAATTGCTTATTTAGGATTAAAGAACAGAGAAGAGAGGGAGCGACAGTTTTTTGACACTGGTCTTCCATCAACAAGTAGTGCTTTGATGAATGAAGATGTTGTAGAGGATGATGAACTTTATGACAGGGTATATATTTATATTATATTTTAAACTGTAAATTATAGTCTTTAATTATTGTGCTCTATATATATTTTAATGTGTTGAGCACTTCACAGACAGTATAGACTCATACATTTTAGATTTATATTATATTATTATTTTTCTAATCTAGGGTAGGGTAGTGGGACTATGTATTGCATTTGTGGGTAGAGTTTGATACAGCTATAGGTGTCAAGATCCATTGATCCAATTCGATCTGTGAGTTTGCCACACCCTGACTTTGATCAGTCCAGAGGTTATTTAAGTTCATAATATTTGAAGCTTTTTTTAATTGTCTTATCTAAGACAAATAAATATTATGTAAAAAGTTATTGTAACTTATGATAAGGGGTTTCCATCTGCATAGTAGTGCTAGTGTACAAGGCCTAAAATAACAACACTGATCATCATACGATGTCTGGCCAGGTTTAGAACTTGTCTGGTCAAATATTTGCCTTACTGGACCTTATTTTGACCAGTAATATTGAGCCAGATATGAGGTATGACTGAACTAAAACTAATTTGGCTGTTTATCATGACCAGCCATTATTTTAAGTGCTGGTGCGTGATAATTGGGCATATGGAGTTATTTTAAGATCTGTAGCAGCTGTAAAATCCAATCATGAATTAATATTTTTGAATACATTCAATATGTCTGTAGGGCTTTACGAGCGAGCAGATGAGACTGGTTGAAGATAACTCAGCAATTATTGAACTAAGAGAAAAAGAAATCCAGTCTATAGTGCAGTCAATATCAGAATTAAATGAAATCTTCAGAGATCTTGCAACAATGATCGTTGAACAAGTAAGAAAATAAAGTAGATCATTAAAATTAATGTGGTTCAACTTTTTTTTATTCTCTATTCAAACAGGAAAAGTTTACTAGTTGACTATGTGAAGAAACATTTTCTTTTTATGTATCATGTTTTTATCATTGATTGGTTGGTTTAATAGATAATTACCGTAAATCTTCTATTAAACCCCCTCTCTAATAAGACTTGCCCCCCTCTCTAATAAGACCCCCCTCTCTAATAAGCCCCTCTCTAATAAGCCCCCCTCTCTAATAAGCCCCCTCTCTAATAAGCCCCCCTCTCTAATAAGCCCCCCTCTCTAATAAGCCCCCCTCTCTAATGAGCCCCCTCTCTTTTAAGCCCCCCTCCCTTCCCCTCCTTCTTCACAACTAAATCATAATCATACTTTAGAGACTAAAACAAGTGAATCAAATGTTGAAAATACCATGTAATTTGAACAATGCATATACCATTTCTTAATACATCCCTAAACATTATGCGAGACAGTCCATATCAATACTTCCATTTAATTCTGAGTTTACGGTGTTGGGATAAAGTTGTCATATCATATTATATAATTGTGTTTCGGCTAAAAATTAATAAGCCCGCCCCCCTTTATCAAGCCCCCCCCCCTTTCCAATAAGGCTCCCCTTAAAAGTGCCTGAAATAAATAAGCCTCCTGAGGGGCTTAATAGAGGATTTATGGTAAATAAATTAATGATTAGAAATTTTCTTTCTTTCACTTATTTTTCTCTTCTTTCATTCTGTTTTCTTTCATTTCTTTCTTACTTTTCTTTCTTTCTTTCCTCTTTTGACCTTTTTCAATTTTTTCTCTATACTTTCTTGCTTTCTTCCATTTTACTTCCTTTTTGCTTTTCTTGATAACCCTTGTTTACTTATTTAAAATATTCATCGTTATCATTATTAATAAAACATGTGTTTGTGTAGGGCACAATATTGGACAGAATAGATTATAATATTGAACAAGCTTCTGTTAAAGTTGAGCAGGGACTTGAACAACTTAAAAAGGTAATTCTACAACTAAGTGATCAGACTACAAATTCTTTCCCTTTCAAACCTCTTTAACTTGTTTAACACTACTATTTATTTTTCTCAGGCTGAACAGCATCAAAAAAGTTCAAGAAAGATGTTGTGTATCATCTTGATATCTGTAATTTTAATAATTCTATTGGTAGCCTTGGTTATCACAAAATCATAGCATGAGTCACCATTAAACCTGTGAAATAGATACCTAGTCTCAGATATTACCCAGTCTGATAGACATTTATTATTTTTCCCCTAAGTTCATTCACTTTTGGTTGATTTGTTTCTTGGGGTAAATGAAATTACTCAACCAGCTCAAGGTAAATTATTGTTTTAACAAAAATATCAGTGACTTCAAAGGAACTGATGAATCGAAAATTTTGATATGAAGCTTTTTTGTAATGTGATATCATTTTTGTTACTCTCAACATTCTATTATTATTTAGATTATTTAGATTTTTGATATTGTATATTGTGATTGATAGTTAAGAAGGGGACCAGGGGTTAAATGCTATATATTAATAATATTACACTAAGTCATGCACACATATCTATTACCAAAAAGGTCATTGGAGCCAAAGGAAATAAGAGATAAGAGAAATAGAACATTCCAAGAATAGATAGAATGACTTGTGATTCCTATTCTTATTCTCGTCAAGAACATGGAGGTACATATGACCTATCACCTATCTCCTTTGGTTGTGACAATTTTTTGTTTCTTCTAATAATTCTTGTCAAGTAAATGAAGGTTAACTGTGTTGAGATAAACAGTGTTGCCTGTAGTCCATGAAGCCATTTTAACATGGTCTGGAAGGGTATTCGTGAGATTTGAGAAATGGATAGAATATAACTTGGGATCTGGGAAACTAGAAAAAAATCAGGATATTGGCTTATTCGGCCTTTACCTGGGAATTGTTGAATTTAATGTCCGGGGTACTGGATTTTTCTTTCATGAAAATAATTAATAAATAAAAGAAAAATTCAAATGCCTTTGAATATGAACGCTTACAATAATAAATACAGTAATAATTATTATTACTCGCTCTCAGTTACGGAAAGATGGTGTGGGAAAAAAGTGTGTGATTTGGGATCTGGGACCCCTCCCCCTTCCAGACCCTGTTTTATGTACCTTCATTATTTGTGTTTGATGGCCTCAGAAATACTTGTCACCTGTCATCTATCATCCTATAACCTTTTTGAAATAGAAGATGTATACAGCCTTTTCAAAAAAGTTTGGTGAAGGTTAATTATGTTGCATCTTGCTTCATGACCACATCAGCCATGCTGTAAAAACTCATCTTGTATAAAGAAATATTTTTTTCATTTTTCCTTATTTTTATTTTTTTTCACCAAGTTTGAAATCTATTGTATTCCTATGTAAATAATGTCAGCACAGAAAAAAATATGCTGGGAAAACCTACAAAGACAAAGTTTGGGTAAATTCTATATTGTTGTGACCTTTCTCTGCTTGAATTCACATCCCCCACACTGCATTCCGGGCTGCACCATGCAACAAAACCTTCACCAACCATTTTTGAAATAGCTGTGTATTAGGTTAATACCCATCATTTTCCTTGTCAAACAGTCTTGCATGTTCATAGTGACTGATATAGAGTTGGCTGGTATATTATGTATAAGTCTAAAGCTACTAATGGTCTATCACAAATCCTGTGCTCTGATTGGCTTATCTACTGGTGGTCTATCAGTGATAGACCTCTAGCAAGTAGCAAAAAGTGCCAGTTTTGAAAACTAAAACAATGGTTGTGTATTCATTTATTTGACTGATAAATAGGTTTAGAATAAAACCATTGAAAAATGAGCCAATAGCCCATTCAGCATTTGGCCTCACAGGCTACTGACTGAAAGATTAGTTCAGCTTCAGGTCTAATTTGTAACTGGTCAACACATTCAATTATATGGTCTTGCATGTTCCATACCTTTACAGCTATCCATTAATGTGTTAATTATTACATATCAAAAATTATTAAATATATTGAAGTATGAAAACCTGCCTTATGACATAAATAATGCTATCAAGGGATGCTTATCTAACTACTAAAAACTACTTTCCTATTTCTTCTAATAAGTTATAGATGAAATTTTGATTCATGCAGGTCTGTAGCAAGGATTGAGATACTTGGGGGGAGGGGGGAGGGGGGAGGGGGCAGAACATCAGTTATGTGCGGCACATGATCACAAAAAATGAATATTTAATTCCATAGTTGTTTTATTTTTCTGGGGGAAGCCCTGTCATAGCCACTCTATTAATGATGTAGTCTCTACTTCTCATAATCTGTGGTAGCTGAGTAAAAATTGCCAAAACTATTGCCATCAATGCCCGGGCAACTGCAGATCTAGTTTCAAAGCAGGGGCGGATCTAGGAATTTGTTAAAGGGGGGGTCCAAACGTTGAAAAGAGTCGCCGAAGCAAAAAAAAAAACAAAGATGTATGCTACGACATATAATTTTTACTACTGGCCTGGAGAGGGCGGGTCCAAGTGTGTTATTCGTACTAAATTTACTTAAATACATTGCAACCCTACGTATCACAGGGGGGGTCCTGACTCCCCCGACCCTCCCCCTGGATCCGCCCTTGCAAAGGGCCTCGCAACCTTTAAAAATTATAAAAGTAACACTAACATTGATTATATTTTAATTTATTTATCATTTACACATATTTTCATTAATTTATACTTTCCTTACAAGAACCGAAATCTGTTCTTCCTTTACGAAATATTTTTAATAACAGAAACTAATGAAGATGGGAAAAAACCTTGAAGGGAAAAAATATTAAAACTTGAGGAAAAAGAAAAAAATTGCACCTACCTAGAGTGGCCTTGCGACTGAAATAAAAAAAAAATTTAATCAATCCCTAAACGAAGAAGAAGAAAAAAAATTACGATCGCCCGATAAGGGACTCGAACCCTTGACCCTCAGATTAAAAGTCTGATGCTCTACCAGCTGAGCTAACCGGGCTCTCTTGCTCAAAGTAGAAGGAAAATCTATATTTAAACAATGTGTAAACCAATTCTCGATCCAGTCTTTCCCGTGTGCACATGAGTAACCTCGTACCTAACATGCGCCATCCCACGTGTTGTTGGTGTTGTTGGTGTTGTCGAATTCACATTGGATTTTCTATATCAACAAAATGCATCTCATGTACTATCTAGACAATGATGGAAAACGTGTTTACACGCTTCAGGTAGAGTATTAATCTTTCTTGCTAAAGTAGAATTTGAAACAAGATCGAGATGTGAAATACTAGTATTTTTGCTTTCAGAAAGTTGATCCAGATGGAGAGCCAACCGTCTCAGCTCATCCTGGTATGAATACACCAAGTCTTAGTTATTTCTATACTTGTTATCTTTTCCTGATTAGATGGATGTTTATAAGGACGGTCGATAGTAGAAAGACTGTGCTAACTGTAATCATGCAGCTGAGTTATGAGTTTTATGAAACCCCGGCAACCCGACCCCAGGGAAAGGCCGGGTTATTAACGTGGCATGCCGGGGAATTAACGTTAATTTAACAGTATTTATCCACGGGGCGACGGGAGAGGTAACATATTTATAAATGAGCGGAGATTTTAGCGGGGACTTTAACGGTAGTCGGGAACTTGGCTTCAGGAACGTCTGGATAGTAGAAGGGGCCTGGAATACCCTTTTAGCAATTATACTTCAGCTAGCTAAAGAATTCGATCGATAAACAGCTTTACAAAGACTAAAGACATTATTATAAAGTTTAGGGACTCATCAATAATAATTATTATACATTTTACTCACTAGCTCTCTTCTGATTGGCCGAGAGCGCTCAGCCAATCTCTGATATCGTGTGAACTCGACACAATACATGTATTATCTGTAATACATTTATCATGTCGAGTTCAAAGGTCACAATGGAAATAGAAATATGTTTGCTATTTTTTCGAAAGCAGAATTGAATTTTTATTTCTTAGTTTACAAAATGTATAATAAAACAATTATTGAATTTGGTTTTTGCATGATATCGTAAATATCAAGACCTCGGCCATTTTATCTGCCTCGGCTTCGGCAGATAACGCAGCCTTGGTCTTGATAATTTACGATATCATGCTCAACCTCATCCAATAATTGTTTAATGTCTGGCCAAAACTGACTGTTGTCCGGCTAAACAGCAAACGTGTCAGTCATTTTGACTGGTCACGTCTTGTTCTTAAATCTACAGTCAATGAACATCACATGTGAACAACTACCTTTATTTGATTATTAAATTACAGTACAATACATACATGCAATCACACAAGAAGTGTTCAAGTGTAATGCTCATTGATTGTAACAGATTTGTTGACAGATCGATCCTTTGCAATGTTTGTTTTTGTTTTAAATCAATGCCGGACAAACTGGCCAAGATAGATGGGTGGTCGTGATTTTTCGGAATGAAGTGCTAATGTGAAAGCATGTTGCGATAGTGTGAACGCTCCTGTCCTGCCAACTGTCGATGTACGTGTCTTAATGTAATTGTGTTTTATCATCAATTTTGTGACAGTATATATCACCGATGCACAACACAATTTCACATGCATTTTCGATCGTTAGAACCTAAAAAAAAGATGAAATAAGTTGTGTTGTCTACAGGATTTTTCTTCCACATATTTCGTTAATTTATTCATTCATTTAATTTATTCATATTTATGTTTTGACTGGCCTGGATAGCAGCAACATGTCCGGTGTTCAAGCTGGTGTTATTTTAAGCCCTGTAGTCCTGTCTTGAATATACAGCTTTGATGAAGATCAAAGACAAAACATTGCTAGAATAGTGTTTTAATTCTAGTATATTTTCTTAAAACTACTTGTATTTGCTAGTTTGATGCTTCATTAACTCAAAAAAATTATATATTTACTATACATCCCCAAAGTTTTGTGAACAGAAATATTAAAAGCTATATGCTGTCTAAAAAGCTTTCTAAAAAAAGTTTTTTTTAGACCAATTCCTTCGTCATGTTGACTTCAAATGCATAAGTAACATAATTTGCTCCCCAAAAAATTCCTTTTTGCATGGAATTGCATTTCTTGCATTATCTTAATATATTATGTGACTCCACATGTCCAGTATGTAACTCCACATGTCCAGTTGCTAGTTGCAGATCGATATATAACTTAGATCAGCTGAGGTTTATGAAGTGGACTGTGTGTGGAAATGACATATCTTTTACTCGATGTTTGAAAATCTTTTTTTGCTTTGCTGTTTGAAATCTACCCACAATCCCCAAAGAAATTACTGTCAATATTATCAGCTTATCAGACATATTTTAAATGTGTACACTTGCTTTTAATCAGAAAAATGAAAAATTTAAACTAGTTGTTTAATTATTTCACATTTTAAAAGGGGTATGAATGTTACAGGGTGCCTCATATCATCCCAATACCACATCAAACCCTTAAAAATCTCATGAAAGTTAATCAATTTTCATTGATAAACACTTAAATTTTTTAAAATAATGCTGAATACATGATAATTAAGATGATAAATTAATGATATGTTTATGTGAGTATTAATTCTATATAACATTCTGTGTTTTTCAGCTCGCTTTTCTCCCGATGATAAATACTCAAGGCACAGAATAGTCCTTAAGAAGAGATTTGGAATTCTCCCAACACAGCAAGCTAAACCAGTGTATTAAATGAACAAAGAAAAGTCAAGACAGAAACTTGTATTGAAACAGAAGATGATATTTAAATATGTCTTTGAAATTAATTATTTGAAACTTAAAGTTCTTTACACTTTGTCATACTGTGACTCTACATTGTAATGCTTGTATTGTTTTTGCGAAGTGACTTAATAATTATAATAATTATTACTTAAAGAACTTTTGTTTAATGTGTACTTTCCTATTTTCCTGATAATTCTCGGAACCTAATGCATATTTTAGTTAGTTTATGTAGGATAACCTCTGCTGATGCCATTGCTTGAGTTTTAGGATCAGTTCCTCACTAGAAATCTGGATTGTCAAGACTAAGAGTTCATGTAAAATTAATTATATGACTATTTTTTTGTTGGACAGCGGCTTGTTTTTGATGTTATTTCCAACATAATTACTAAATTAAACATAAGACATTTTTTTTTTGTATTTTCTAATGAAACATTGAAATATAAAAAAGTAATAAGAAAGTCAAGCCATTCAAATTAGTGTTTTTATATATATCCACCCATCGTTTGTAACTCGATCATTCACTTTATCATACCCATTCATTATTCGTTCATGTTGGTCATTGAAGGGGTAAACATTTACATTATTTTAGGTACCCTAGCCTCTCCATGCATTATATTTGCCAGCTTCAAAATAATAGGACCTCATCTCTTAATTCAGAAAACAATTAACATGTATCTCAAGGCACAAGAACATGCACTCACTATTTAGGGGCCTCATATTTTAAATATATACAGGTATATATTTACACCCACGTGAGGACAAATTTGGAGGACAAAACAAAAGAAATTCAATCTCCTGAGAACAATGGTAGTATTGTTTTGTCCTCCAAATTGAGCTGCATTCTGACATGCTGCAAGGAGTTAATTTACACAGCTATCAGCCTCAGCTTTTTTTATTCCCTCACTGCAATAAATAATAAATATAATGTTGCAATGACCTTATTTATTCTTTCCATTATACCCGGTACTATGTTCAAAGGGCTGCCATTGACCTTATTTATTCTTTCCATTGTACCCGGTGCTATGTTCAAAGGGCTGCCATTGACCTTATTTATTCTTTCCATTGTACCTGGTACTATGTTCAATGGGCTGCCATTGACCTTATCTATTCTTTCCATTGTACCCGGTACTATGTTCAAAGGGCTGCCATTGACCTTATTTATTCTTTCCATTATACCCGGTACTATGTTCAATGGGCTGCCATTGACCTTATTTATTCTTTCCATTGTACCCGGTACTATGTTCAATGGGCTGCTATATTGACCTTATTTATTCTTTCCATTGTACCCTGTACTATGTTCAATGGGCTGCCATTGACCTTATTTATTCTTTCCATTGTACCTGGTACTATGTTCAATGGGCTGCTATATTGACCTTATTTTATTCTTTCCATTGTACCTGGTACTATGTTCAAAGGGCTGCCATTGACCTTATTTATTCTTTCCATTGTACCCGGTACTATGTTCAATGGGCTGCCATTGACCTTATTTATTCTTTCCATTATACCCGGTACTATGTTCAATGGGCTGCCATTGACCTTATTTATTCTTTCCATTGTACCCGGTACTATGTTCAATGGGCTGCTATATTGACCTTATTTATTCTTTCCATTGTACCCTGTACTATGTTCAATGGGCTGCCATTGACCTTATTTATTCTTTCCATTGTACCTGGTACTATGTTCAATGGGCTGCTATATTGACCTTATTTTATTCTTTCCATTGTACCTGGTACTATGTTCAAAGGGCTGCCATTGACCTTATTTATTCTTTCCATTGTACCCGGTACTATGTTCAATGGGCTGCCATTGACCTTATTTATTCTTTCCATTGTACCCGGTACTATGTTCAATGGGCTGCCATTGACCTTATCTATTCTTTCCATTGTACCCGGTACTATGTTCAATGGGCTGCCATTGTCCTTATCTATTCTTTCCATTGTACCCGGTACTATGTTCAATGGGCTGCCATTGACCTTATTTATTCTTTCCATTGTACCCGGTACTATGTTCAATGGGCTGCCATTGACCTTATTTATTCTTTCCATTGTACCCGGTACTATGTTCAATGGGCTGCCATTGACCTTATTTATCCTTTCCATTGTACCCGGTACTATGTTCAATGGGCTGCCATTGACCTTATTTATTCTTTCCATTGTACCCGGTACTATGTTCAATGGGCTGCCATTGACCTTATTTATTCTTTCCATTGTACCCGGTACTATGTTCAATGGGCTGCTATTGATTCTTTTATCATTTTTGTCCTAGAATAGTGAAAAAAACCTTGGTTACTTGGCAAATTGAATTTATTCAATAATCAAAATTGAACACAAGCCCTTAGGCTTAATTCTGAACGTTTTCCAGCAGGGTGGACCTGTGTGTTGTATGTCTGGTTACAACTTGAACAAGTCTAGTCTGACAGTAAAATCATTTTTTCCTTGCTTTTGTGTATCTTCAGCTCATTATCAATTTAATTTCATTTTACTTTTCTAAAGAGTCAAAAAAGAGCTCCAGACTGGTCCTCAACAGCACATGGGGGGGGGGGGGGTGGTCATTCAAACCCCCACCCCCTCAGCCTACGGGCTTAGAATGTATTAATTTTATTTGTAATAGAACTTGCAAAGACTAATGGTGCTTTATTCTTATTTCATCTAACCTCTCAAATTTAATGGTCACTGTCCAAAAATTGAAGAAGAAAAATAAAGAAAGCAGTAGAATAAGTGGGAAGAATGCCACCTTTGAGTTAACGTAGTGACGTCATTTATAGGGCAGGTGTTAGAGCGTGACGTCATTTCCGTCTTTGCATTCTTGTCTCGATCAGTGCAGTGAAGAAAGTCTATTAAATGGCAGGATTGGTACTGCTGGTTGTTTAGAAAATCCGCCAAGATAAACTGAAGTTTTATGGTCACAAGTTTGTACATCATGTAATATTGGTTTGAATTGTGATGTGAACGAGATATAGTCAAGTTGTTCATTGTTGTAATGATGGAATTTCTTCATTACCAACGCCATGGTAGTCTGATCACGCTACACAGATTATGGAACGCATCAGTGAATTTATTTTCCATCTAAATGGACCAAATACGTAAACTACTACATGCCGCAGAACAAGGGAATGTTTCTGCGGCATCAGATTTACTAGATCTAGGTGTCCATGTTGATTCAAATGATGAAGAAGGAGTGAGTGCTTTACATACTGCGTCTGCTAATGGACATGACAACATGGTTCGTTTGTTGCTCAGTAGAGGTGCGAGTTTCGATACCCGTAACGGCTATGGCTGGACACCACTTATGATCGCTGCTTGCTATGGACACCTGATGATTGTAGGAATATTACTACAACACAAAGCGGATATTTGTGCTACAAATGACCTTGGAGCGACAGCGTTGGATTGTGCAGCACGTTCTGGTCATGTTCAGGTTGTATTGTTATTGATCGAAGCAAGCAGTGATTATGAAGGAGAACATCAAACATTCTTATCTAATAATTGCCTCCAAGCTTTATTAAATGCCTGCCAACACGGCCATGAACAAGTAGTTAAACTACTTTTGGAAAAAGGAACTGATGTGAATTACCAAGATCAAGTGACTGGCTGGACTCCGTTAATGTTTGCTTCATTGAACGGCCATATGTGTGTTGTACAAGAACTGTGTGAATATGGAGCTGATACAAACTCCACTAATATTCTACACCAAACAGCCTTAGAAATTGCAGCTATTCGACAAAGAAGCGATGTGGAAACTTTTTTAGATCGAAAAACCACTACAAGACCACAAGCTCCAGGTAAATAACGCTGATTCGTGATGATAATAGATTGGTTTATTACAAATATTTGTAGACCCTCTCCTACAAACTGTCCATCAATTTCAACCTCTTGCCTAAGAAGTCTTGAGCAACAAATTCTTTTTCCCTCTATTTAGTCTTTGTGTTCACAAGAGGGGTTTTTAAATTCTAGTAATGAAGCGTGATTCTGGCTAAGATGTTTTGTGATTAGACTTGTAATCACAATAGATTAGTCTTTTCTTCCAAACAAAGACGACCACTTTAGTTCCACTCACTATAACATGATCAGTGTACTGAATCACGCGTGGCACTTACCAAGTTATTTTTAGCATCAATATGTATATATGGTGCAATATTTCTGCTAGTTTGTTGTCCTTAATTAGAAAATGAGATTTTCATGTTTTAAAGATGTTTATGAGATCATGTTATTCAATTTAACAGATTTCTGATGGTTTAGCGTGGTATGTCCTCTTGTTTACCACGATATGACGTCAAAAGTTGATCAAAATGTTATGTACCCACGAGGCATAGCCTCGTGGGTACATAACTAATTTTGACCAACTTTTGATGTCATATTGTGGTAAAAATCCATCAGAAATTTGTTTTTTTACCATAAAAAAAATTTAAATAAAAGACGAAAAAAAAGTTTGAAAGAAAAAAGCATTTCAAGCGTGTGTTAACGTTACGTTGGTTCCTTGCGCCTGCGATTCATCATTTTATCAGTATGCCCTCTTACCACAGCTCTCGACCAATCAGCGGTCGAGAAATTTCACAATTATGGTAAAAATAAATATAACCTATTACTTGTGTTAATTCATTAGAAGTCATTTATTATATGTATGTCATGTACAAGTTTTTTTATTAGATAATTGAAGTACATTTAAGTACCATTATTATAGACAAGATGAGCAGGAACCATGTTTTAATTCTTATTAACTTGAATTCTGGTACGTAATTAGCAAGAGTATTAATATACTATATTAATTATTATGCAACATGTACATTATATACAGTCGTGATTATAATTATTGATATGCTGTAATATGCAGTACAAATATCAAATGTGTTTCAATCCTCTTTTATGTCTAATATGAGAATGATTATGTTGAATCATAGCATAAATAATAACTACTGTACTAGCTACCAGAATTTAATGAAACATTAACAAAGAAAAATATGTGCTTCAAGTTAAGATTGCCTGTAAGTAGCAGTAATCTAGGTCTGTCATTAATAAGACGTATTGTTACTTCGCAGGGCAGAAAATGTTCCGACCCAGTATTATTGAAGCAGCAAGAAGTGGTAAGATATAATAATTATATTGTTTATGATATCGATCATGCATGATACAATTGATTATTAGTAGTGAGAAGGTTTGCTAATTGGGCACTGGTATGGGTAGGGGGCATGTAACCCCCTAAATGTTTGGTTAGAAAGTAAATGTTATAAGGAATCTGTTTCCTGATCAATATTAATAAACTTCTTTTGTTCTGTTTTTTGCAGGATAATTTTTATAATCTATTTGTATTCATAATTCCATTGCTTTTGTTTTTTTGTCTTTTTTTATGTTTCTACTCCAGTTGATTCCCTCTCCCCATTCCTGGGTCTTTCCTACACCCCTTAAATTGGGCCACTCAAAATCAGATGGTTGTTTATTATTTTTAAGACTTTCACATGTTGAAGACATAATGTTTTATGAGGTTTTACCAAGTTGTACAGTGTAGTTGAATCGGTGTGATTGACATTTCGGTTGTTCCTGTGACTGTAGCCATCATCAGAATGAAATGAAGAGCACAGCATAAGGGATGGTTGATTATGAGAAGGCATTGAAGTAACAGAGAGCATAGGCATTGATGATTATGTTCTCTCATCATGGTAGTAGGAATAAAATAGTGGTCTATGGGCTGCAAATTGTTAATGTCCTTGCATGATACATATTAAGTGGTTGCATGTTTGCTTACCATTTCAGGAGATATTCAAGGTGTCCGTGAACTGCTAGAGATGAGTGACACAGATGTAAATGCCACAGGTATATACTGTATTTAAATAATTTTCTCAAAAGCATAGCCCCATGCATACATTATGAAGTCAATAAAAGTTAAGGCCAGACAATTGCAACTAGGGCTCTTTTGAATCATGTAGTAACAACAATTGCAAGTTTCACCCCTAAATGGTACCAAATGACGCTAATTTTACAGCATTTTAGTAACGTTTTCGTTTGAACACCCTAGAATGTACCAAATAATGGAAAAGGTACATATCCAGTGGGTTCGCTCTTTGTTGTTTTAGCCCCCAGTGGTTTAGCCCTTAATTCTTCAAGTGATGTACCCACTAATTTTAATCCTAATAGTTCTAATAGTCCAAATTTTATTAAAATTGAACAAAACTATATCCCTATTAATTCATTTAAAGATAGGGAATTGTTGTAAAATCGATTATGAAGATTTTAAGCTTTAAAGATTTTGGCAAGTTTCACACCTAGTTAAGACATAGATCACTGTCAACAGAGAGATGCCACCAGCCAACCAAAAACAAGGAACAATGGGACAAATGGAGTGTTGACAAAGACTTCAAACTATGCGGGAAATCATCTAAAAATCAAACACTTTTGTAAACTTCTCCAGTAAACTTTTAATAAGGACACAAAAAGCATGTAGAATTCGCAAAGGTATCGAAAGTATAGAGTATTTAAATTGCAAAAGAAATCAGAAAGTGCCAGAGTTTTGAAGCGTGGTAGGACACAAATAATTTGAAATTATTTCATCTCGTGGGAAAATCGAAAGAGTAACCGCCTCAAGTATAGCAGGATTAACGAGGATCACATTGCCTTTGGTTTTGATTTATTTTCCCTTCAAATCATGTTTTTTAAAATAACTAGTGAACTTTCAAAAATGTCGAAACAATGTTTGTTCAAAAAGAAAGATTAATATAACAACTTTTAATTAGTGAAATAATTTTTTTTTAGAAACATTTTACCCGCGAAGGTCTCCAGTAACCTTTAAAGGTACAACAAGTATCCCTGCCCCTCCCACCCCGGGGATCTGAGCTACATCATGATCATGAAAGTCTAACCATTGAATTTTTGTAGATATTATTACCAAGGTAGCACATTGTTTTTTTAGGCTGTAAGTGTTGATTCAGCCTGGGACCTTCTGCCTGAAAGTCCAACTGGATGAGTGGTGATTTAATAATCAAAGCTTTGTTTTTTAATATGTATATTATTATGTTTTGTTTTGAAGATGAGGATGGGGCCACACCATTAATGTTTGCATCCATGCGAGGCCATCTCAATGTTGCACATCTCCTTATCGAGAAAGGATGTAACATTAATAGTCAAGATAAGATAAGTGGATGGACAGCATTAATGCAAGCCACTTATTATAGGTAAGCCTATTTAAATGAATGTTAAATTAAATATGATATTAAGTGGATGGACAGCATTAATGCAAGCCACTTATTATAGGTAAGCCTATTTAAATGAATGTTAAATTAAATATGATATTAAGTGGATGGACAGCATTAATGCAAGCCACTTATTATAGGTAAGCCTATTTAAATGAATGTTAAAATAAGATAAGTGGATGAACAGCATTAATGCAAGCCATTTATATTATTATAGGTAAGCCTATTTGAATGAATATTAAAAATTGTACTTGTTTTACAAGGGTAGCACTTAATAAGCAGTGGCTATAACAAACCTGTGGCCCTCTTTCCATTATCAAATTGGAATTTAGAAGTTGATTTTTGAAGGAGGAAAAAAGACTGGGAGAAAAGCCAGAAGAAAACTGAAAAAATGAAAAAAAACAAAAAAACAAAAAAAAACACCAAAGCACAGGAGAGAACCAACAAGCAACTCTACTAATATATATATGATGGCAAGTCTGGGGATCAAACCTATGACCACGGCAGTGAGGATAGTGCATTATCAGCACACAATACCCATTTTTTATTTGTTTTATTTTAATCTTTATTTTACGAAGGTAACATAAATTAACTTATCTAACTCATGGCCCTCAAATTAAAGATAAAAAAACTATAAAACCTGAAAATACAAAAATAATATTAATAGTTCCTAAGGTTATTTTTTTTAGTTGTTCTTCAAAGTAAGTAGATGTGAAGATTGACTTGTGATGGAATTTAAATTGTTTTGGAGAAGCATCATACCATGCATGGAAACTTGTAAACAGGACCAACACATCACACCTTTGTCAAAGCATCCTTTGTCAATATTGCCACACTGGGATGGCAGTTGACTGAAAGTTCGTTATAATATATTTCCCTCCTCGTTTTTTCACATACAATATTATACAAAGTTCCACCAAGAACTTTAGAAAAATTGTCTTGTCTGGTTCACGGTGATGTTAGCCAGCTTTTATTTGTGCAAAAAGTTTGGAAAATTAAGTCCTTGAAAATGTTAAACTTCACCAAAATTCAGTATAGAAAAACTCTGTGGCTGTGTATGAATGACGTCATGACGAACAAAGTATGACCCATGCTTCCTTGTGCCTTATACACTTACTTTAAAATTCTGAAAATAATTCAATCACAAACCATTAATATTGTAGTGATAAAATACAGGTAAACTACGTAGTCTTTTGGCCACCATAATGTTCAGTTTGAATGTATTCACTCTGTTTTTACTTCTATATTGTTACAAAGGCACAAGCAAGTGGTAAAGCTTTTGCTTGACAATTCAGCAGATGTCAACATTCAAGCTGATGATGGATGTACAGCATTTGATATGGCATCCATTATTGGTAAGATACATACGTTAGTTTCATGCTTCGTTCACTCCAAAACATTGTTCACCCATTTGAAGGTTAAGGCTTAATGTTCCTTTTTCGATGCAACTTCATTTATCACCCATTTGTTAAGCTAGCGTAAGTGGTAATCAAAGTAATGATGACGGTTTTTTTCTTTTCAGGTGATACAGATATTTTAAGGTTGCTGGCATCAGTTACTATGCAGTTGCCGTCCAATAACAAGAATAGTATGTTCTTCGTTGAGTAACTTGTAGTTCATGTAAATAATAATGTTAAGACAATGATTTTCTTTTGTAATTATTAATTCTAATTTTTTAGAGCATGGGTTAATTTCCTGGGCTGCAGGAAACATGTCAAGAGTAGACACAACAAATAAAATGAACACACAAGATGTTCCTACTAAAGAACTTATCAAACTAGAAGCAGGGTGAGTAAATTTGTTATTAGCACAACTCTGCTCAACTATTATCAATGTCTCTTAACTTATCAATATAAAATATTTGTTTTCAGACCTGACTTGGGCAAGACTGGGCTAAAGGTAATCAGCCACTTTTCTTATTGTATATCGTAGATTAGGTCCAATACCAATCAGCTAAGAAAATTGCTGTATGAGTAATTATTATATATTATTATAGCTTAGATAGTATGTACACCTAGATTGGTTAACAGCTGTGCTTTATTAGTGAATGGAGCACAATGCTGGTCAACACCAACCATGTGCGCATGTGCCAACTTTGCATAGAGTTATAAGAAAACAGTAGCGAAAACTACAATGCTTTTTCTTTCTATGCAATAAAACAAATGAAACAGCTTTTTTTCTGTCCTCCAAGAAGTGTGAGAATCACTTGCCTACACATCTTTTGTACATTTTACTTCCTACATGTACATGCCGTATTACTGACTAAAGCATGAAAAAACTGTTTTATTTTAAAATTATACTTTATGTATAATTTTAATTGTTACAGATGTGGTGGTCTAAAATGTCTAACAGGCTTCGAAATCTAACATTGGTTCGCACAATACGGGTACCTTCCACAACAAAAAGAGACAGTTCTTCCTTAGAAAGCAATGGCCAGGAGGCTGATTTATCGACATCAAATTTGAATGCAAATGAATCCTTTAAAACTAGTAGAGTGCTCCAGAGAAATTCATTGAGCAGCGACAGTGATTATCATTCTACGACACGATCACTTGCATCTGGTATGTATGTTTAGTAAATATCATCACTTTGTCTATTCATTAATAATGAAATCCTAAGAAAGTTACACAATACTGGTAAAATGTTAACCGAACAGAAATAGAGGTTACATAATATTATACTTTTAATTATGACCAGCTAACAGGTATATGCGGCCATATAGCACATCATTACCTAAGTATAGACAAAGGTTCAAAAGGTTCAAAGGTTTTTATTTACCACATATACAAATGAAAATACACATTGAAAAAACGGAAATAAATAGGTGGAGGGTGCAAGAGAGACAACCCTTGTCATAAATTTCATAATGCCATATTTTCAACATTTGACATTTAATTTAATATTATTCTTTTGAAATTTGTGTATTGGGAATGAAATTGAAAAGATCCATCAGAGCAATGCAATGCTAGTGCACTCATGAGCATTAAATTAGATGATATGGCTGTAACATTCAATATTATTGTGCTTACTAAAACGTCATTTGACAGTGGTGGATTCTGCATACAAAACAGGGGGACATTACTCCAAAAGATCCAAGACCTTGGTAAGTAGCTATAAGTGCTTCATATCTTATGATCTCATCATTAGATGATTGATTTTATTTTGTTGATTGCCAGCCTTTGGGTTCGCCAAAGAGCAGATTGCCTGATGATGTCATATCTCCTGTTGTTCCACCATCAATGCCAGCTCCTGCTTTTGAATTAACTAGAGTTCAACGAGAGACAACTGATGATGATGATTCCCTTGTTCCACAGGTACTACTGAGATATTACTCGCTATTATTTTGTAATATAAGGTGTTTGTCATATAGGTATAGAACTATATAAAGTGTTTCTTTCTACAGCTGGTTTTGTATGGGTGGGAATTACAGTACTGACAGCGTTGCTTTGCCATATTCTTTCCATAGTCAAGAGTGTAGCAAGGGAGGCAACTGCCCCTCCCTCCCCCCCCCCCCCCCCCAACATACACATACAACACATGAAAGTTTGACTTAAAAGCCATAAACTTTCCTTTTTTTCTTATTATTTTATTTGCTATTTTTTTGGATATGACTACATTAAGTTACTATTTTGCACCTCACATCTTGTTGCTGAAATTTGATTCATTCATTTGCTATTCCTGTGGATACATATGGCAGGAAATTCTAATTATAAACAAAACACACGACTTGTGTGAATATGAATGGAAAGGAAAATAGTACAGTTGCCCCCCTCCCCCCTGCTACACCCCTGACCATATAGGCACAACTACACATTGTGGTTAAATGAGATAAAAGAAGACATATTAATTGGAATCCATTTCCATGTTACAACATGTTGTACCTTTAGTATGTACCATGTTGTACCATTAGTATGTGCTGTGAGTCAGTATTGTGTGTTTCCCACTCTTATGAAAACTGCTCAAAATACATTTCATCCTTGCTTGTTCTTGTCAAGTTAATGTTTTGTTTAGTTACTGTAAATCAAAACTGCAGATAAAACATAAAATACAATTCTGTTTAAAGATTAAAGAAAATAATAACAACACAAGAAAGGGTTGCCTGAATAACTCTTAATGGGGGCTATTGAATTTCCCCTATCATGGCAGAAAATTTAACCTGTAAAAATCCTGCTTAACTTTACTGATAATTCAAGGTTATTTACATGTATATATATATTAATATATATATAACTGTCATTAGCAAGATAAAATATAATGATTATCAAATATCTAATAATTATTAATAACCTAATTATACATTAAATTCTATCAGACTGACAAATATAATTATATACACACAAAATAAGGCGATTAAGTATGACTTAAAAACATCAATAATTATACTGTCTAGCTCTTTTTTAAGAGTGCAAAAATAGAGTGTGCCTTGTTCAATCTCTGATAATAAATTACTTTATTGTTCTCAAGTTAAAATTCATAATTTTCCCACTGTTTATCAGTTCTTTTAACCCTCATTAAATGATAATTCTTTGTTATTAATGTTTGAAATAATCTAACTACAGGTCCCATGTCTGTGTATTAATGGCAAATCCCTTCCAGAAGTGGTTTCAGAAAGTAAATGTCTTGCAGCAGATAACCTGGATAACATTGTAATGATACTAAACTTTCGTTATTAAACCAAAAGATAAATAATCGTGATTTTCTTATCATTTTCAATATTTGTTTTGCGTTAGTTCTTTAAACTGTTTTATTAAGTGATTTAATTTTTTTCCACTCATGGTTAACTCAGAGTAGTGTCAGTGGATACTCAGTCTATCGTCGTCGCCATGGGGATGGATTTAATTTTAGTGGGAGTCCAGAGTCCTCATATTCAACTGCTAGCTTCTTGTCTTCTGCTTCTAACAATTCTGGAGGCCGGTAAGTTTGCATTGAGTAGGCTGGCAGTATCTCTTACTTTATAATATTAAGGTTTTCTGTTTTATGTTTAGGACACTGAAGGCAACAAGCAACCAAGGCAACCAAATAGAGTCACCATCAAAACCTACCTCCATGTCATCTCTACGTCACAAACAATCAAGACCTACTAACAGTCCTTCTCCTACATTGATATCTGTCGCATCAGCTGCCTCAGCCCCAGGTCGACTACATCCTTCATCTGGTTTTAGTAAATCTACAAAGCTAACACCAGTAATAACTTCAAGGAGCGATGATGGAGGGTCAACTCCTTCAATAAATCATATACCCATTGAAAGCACAGATGAAGGTACAATTAAGCCATCTAGTTATTTTAGTATCCTACATTGAGTGTTTTACCTAGTCTGAAGTAAAAAAATCAATATTCAAATTTATCTTTACCCTATGTTAGGGCATGGCTAACCCACAGATTGAACCCTGAAACAACCTCTGGGCTGATCTAAGTCAGGGCATGGCTATTAACTCACAGATTGAACCCTGAAACAACCTCTGGGCTGATCTAAGTCAGGGCATGGTTTACTCAAAGGTTGAACCTTGAAATAACCTCTGGCGGGCTGATCAAAGTCAGAACACAACTAACTCACAGAGCCAAATTGGATTTAATTAGTGGTTAGGTTTTAAATTCCTTGAGTGAGGAAAACTTCAGAAAAACCCTCAAATCAGTGGCAGATTTAGAATAGTTTCAAGGGGGTGACTGATACATAGCAAGGTTATTCTTATTATGTTCAACTCCAAGGGAGGTGACTATCACCCAATTCACCCATCCCCCCCCCCCCCCCCCCATATCTGCCCTTCCAAATAATGGGACCTGAGAAGACCTAACAAGTGATACTAAGTCCAAGTTAGAATTGAATCTGAGACACCAGAGGTTGATATGGAAGCATGAGAGGCGAGTGAACTAGTTATAAATAATGGTTCAGTTTGGTTCTGTGTCAGTAGCTTTAGTCTCAACACAGCTCTGAGCTCACAGCTCACAGTTCTGATTTTTCTTTGTAGAAGAAGTCACAGATATTTTAAAGAAGCTTTCATTGGAAAAATACAATTCTATGTTTGAAGAACAAGAGGTATGATAATTCAATCTTTTGTAAATCCTGTAAAGCTATTCTTATAATGCTGTGGTATATATCTCATGGTACCAAAGGTCTTTGTTGCTGTGGTATATATCTCATGGTACCAAAGGTCTTTGTTGCTGTGGTATATGTCTCATGGTACCAAAGGTCTTTGTTGCTGTGGTATATATCTCATGGTACCAAAGGTCTTTGTTGCTGTGGTATATATCTCATGGTACCAAAGGTCTTTGTTGCTGACCAGTAATAATTATTAATAAAATTTGGTCTCCTTCCATTGACCTTGTTGTTAAATTATTTAACAACAAGGTCAATGGAAGGAGACCAAATTTTGAAATGTTGACTTATTGTATTTTGGCTACAGGTTGATATGGAAGCATTTCTTACTCTGAATGAAGTAGATCTGAAAGATCTTGGAGTAACTCATAGAGATGCCAGACAACAGATTCTGTCAGCTATTAATGAGCTAAATTCCGGCAAGGTAAGCTTAATATATATTCCTGCACAGGGGCATAACAAAGTCTCAATCATGGGGAAGGGGGACAATGGAATCCTGCATGAATTATTGCTTCTTCTCTATTACTTGAAAGGACCTTGAAAGCCATCCAAGTAAATATATATTATTGGACAGGTGTCATTTTTACAAAAGGCATTTTTTGATAGAAGGTTAAAAAAACAATGAAGTTATTCATACACTTGTGTACCGTATAAATGCAAAAAACATTCTTAGAAAAATGTGTGACTATGTTATAGACAGACACTTTTCTTTTATTGTTTTCCTAGGACCGAGAGAGACAACAGTTTCGTGAATCCATATCTGATGGTTGTCATAGCAACAAGTCACAGTTAACAAGTGGTGAGAAGTTTTTAATTTTCTGTTTGTGTGTGGATTCAGAAATGTTTGCCTCATGTGTAAATACATTGTTTCTAGGGTATGGTTCAGGCTCACCATCAACAAGCATGAACCTCTCAAGATGGGCTGTGCCATCTGGGACGAAGAACTCAAGGTTAAATTGAATGGCAACTTATATAAGTTCTTCTAATATTAAGTTATCGTCTGGTCTGAGTAGTATTTTATATATTAACAATTATTGCTCCATGGCCACCATTATATTCTTGAAAAATTCTACTGATTCTGATCTTAATTTCAATTGTAAGATTAACATCTGCACATTAAGTTTTACACAAATTATTATACCCATATACAGTATTATGGTTTTAGACATCACTTAGAATTTTCATTGCTGGTAGCATTTTTTTATTAGCTGTACATATTGCTTGGTGAGAGGAAATCCTTTTTTTAATATGAAGGGTTTCTTGGTTGGTGATAATTATTAAAGAAAAGCTTTAATCAGCTGTTTATGGTGAAAAGTTAAGTTATAGAATTAAATGTGAAAGAGGATATTTTTATATGACTGTTAAAAACTCATGGTATATAATATATATGTTATGGCCATAAAACAATCATGGACTTGACTATAGCTATGCTGTCATAATTAGGGGCCATTCGTAATATAGGATGGAGGAGTTGATTTTTGAGTTTTGAAGTTATGTAGCATCTATTTGATAACCCAGAGTGGCCTGTTACAAACCTTAGTATGTTTGTTTGTCCCCTCCCCTCTCAGAATTGCAGAAAATGCCAGAATGTAACAGGTATAAATGCAAAATTAACTTCCTTTAGCGCCCCTCCCCCTCAATTTTGATTGAAAAGATTGTGCCCCCTATCAAATCCATGTAGCCTTCAATCAATCCATAAGTTATGAATGGTTCCTTATGTAATTTAATTCAGTGGGTGCATGAGTGGGGAAGGATGAAGAAGTTTCAAAAAATGAGTTAGTCAGAAATGTTTTTTAAAGACATTAGTCACTTATCTTGCTTGTACAGTGAGTGAACCAAATTCCTTTTGCTATATACACTATAGTCCAAAATCTGGAACCCTGCAGAATGTTTTTCCATTGCTTTCACAATTTTTTCAAAATTTAATAGTTTCTGTTCCTTTTGCATATTCCATGTTATTTTTAATTTCTAAGCAACTGTTCATGTGATTAAAGACGCCATGCATTGCATTACACATTGAAAAGAAAATATAATATATTAACTGTTGATTTATACTGGGTATATTTTTAACCTGAAATTGAATATGTGATTTGTATATATAATGAATTTTTCCAAAACTCTTTATTTATTCTGAAAAATAAAAATATTTCATGTTTTTGTAAGTTCTCAAAATCTCTTTAAAGATCACTTAGCTGGCGGCAGGGCAAGAGAATCACTTTTTGTAATTGCATGATCTGACATGACGTGACGTGATGTGACGAGACGTGACATGCCAGGGGTCATATTTAAACAATAAATTGTCCCTTTCAACATTCCCTGCACAATCTCGTAAGGTATGCTTGCCTTTGCATTGTAGTGAGACGTGGTACTGACCTTGCAATGATATAGACCTTAACACCTTAGACAGTTATTCACAGGTCTCTATCATTGCAAGGTCACCTCTGGTCTCACTTTGATGGAAAGGCATGGCTACCTTTCAAGGTGGCAAAGAGAAAGTTAATGTGAAGGAGGCTATTGCTTAAATACACAGCAGAGTGTAACATTTGGTACATTGTAGATAGGATGCATTTCTCCTGTGACAGCAACAGTACCAAGCAACAGAGTCACCACCAGATTGCTGCTACAAGAAAATATAAATAATTAATAATTCATAAATTTAAAAAAAGGGAATCAACAGTGGAATCCATCGAGTGGCACTTCCTCCACTGCATTCCAATTGATTTTTGAGGAGGGAGGAAAAACCCTCGGAAGCACAGGAGAGAACCAACGAACAACTCTACTCACATACGACACTCGGGTCGCCTTGGTAAGAGGCAAGCGCTCTCACTGCTACGCCACATTAGGGAGCATTCATTTTTTAGGAGGGGGGGGGGGGGGGGGGGGGGGGGCGGAGGAATTAGGGGGGGGTCATTAAAAAATTACTAGATAAAAAGGAGGGGTCACATTTTTTTTAATGTTGAACGGGGGGGGGGGGGGGGGGGGGGGGGGTCATGAATAAAAATACAGTTTTTTTTTTTTTTTTAGTCTTTTTCTGGAGGGGGGGTGGGGGTCTAGAAATTTTTTATATTTGGAAGTGGGGGGGGGGGGGGGTTATAGAAATATTCAATTCCTTACCGTGGGGGCTAGCATTTTTTTCTATTTGATTCCTCTAATTCCTCCGCCCCCCCCCCCCCCCCTCCTAAAACGTGAATGCTCCCTTAAGGCCTTGTTCTGTGTAAGTGAATGACCTTGCAGATTCTGCTGCGCGCAGTAACATCATAGTTAACTATGGTAACATACACCAGTATGGGTTTCCTGTGTTATACCGTCATGCATGGGTATCGATGACGTCATTATTCTTCATACGTATTTTTCCGAAGTATTTTTCCGCCATTTCTGTCAGAAAAAATTGTGGTCCAAAAATCGTTTTTAACTCGGTTTTGTCGCTTAATAGGCTGCCAAAACGATCTCAAGAAAAATACTTTTTAATCCTCACAGGGAAATAGCGAAAAAGTGGGTTTCTGATGTGTTTTATCCGTGAAAATCTTGATGAATTTGCTGGAGGCATTTGTTGTTTTGTTTCACAGAGTCAAGCGAAAAAATCCACTTTACAAAGCCATGTTTAGTCACCTTGATCTTCTATATTATACATCATAAGGAGGATACAAACCAAGACTGACACCTGGACTTGTAAGTGATTGAGGAAAAGGTCACAAGAATTGAGAGAAAACGTTTGGAAATCCGTTGATATTTCGTGCCAAGTCAGTTATTGACAGACAAACAAAGCAAGAAGAATTATAAAGGTGAAACAATGAAATTCCTGGAGAACGCTCGGTTAGATACCATCAGTGCTGCTGTTTCAAGAAACAATGGTGACATCGTAATCGATGGAAAGTAGGTGTAAATTACTTTATTATATTCTTTTTAACAGGGGTTGGTTGTGTGAAGGCAATGAAAGCGAAAAGTCATCATTCTCTCACTCAGGGTTGCAACCCCATTAACCCTCCCCCTGGATATCTGACAGTGATTTACCACTGTGGTTCCTAGCTATATTGTTTTCTGGGGTTTACTGTGATTCTCAATATTCTGAATAGTCAGACATTCACCGGCGTGTTAAGGAAATATTTGTTGTTGTTTTTTGCTGCAATTAATCAATTATCCAGTTGGTACCTTTTATATGATTGGGTTAGGATTTAGTAAAAATTGATTGAGTATACCAGAAGAGGGATGGACTAATTTAAGTGATGTCATAATACTATCATTACAAGGGAAGCAAGGGTGGCGTAGTGCATAAGTTCTCTCCTCTCACCACTATGGTCCCAGGTTCGATCCCCAGACTCGGCACTTTAAGTGAGTTGAGTTTGTTGGTTCTCTCTGTTGCTTCGAGGGTTTTTCTCCAGGTTCTCTGGTTTTCCTCCCTCCGTAAAAAACCAACCCTAATTCGATCTGAGCTGTGCTGCACGGGTCGTATGGCGGCTGCCGAAGGTGCCTTCGTATGCCTTCGACTCGACCACGTTGAGCTGCGTCCTTCGCAATTCAGCTCTTCAGCTGCAAGTAAGGATGATTAGCCCCTCCAATTTATTTATTATTTATTACTAGTAAACTAAAGAAATAATACTCGATGGAAGCAAGGCCACATCTGAAATAGGAAAACATTAATAAGGGTTATGTTATTTTTTATTGATATTTTTAGGGTTGAAAGTTATTCCTGTAAAATGGCTGGCAATGATAAGAAACTGTACAAGACACTTAATGAAGGCAGTTCTCCAAGTGATCTTCAAGCTCTTTCACCACCAACTGTGCAAGGAACAACAAATCTCTCACCCACCACGAACAACCCATTCCTGTATTCAAGTAGAAAGCGAACTCTCAGTAATACAAGTCAAGAAGAAGGAACTCTTTGTGATACAATAAGTAGAAAGACCTTGTTTCATCTCATTTCTACTCTTAATGCCTCATTTCAACCTGATTATGACTTCAGCAATGCTAAATCAGATGAGTTCAGCCTTGAACCAAGTCTGCAGACTGTCATAGATAACATCAATGCAAACTTGTCTGCAAGCATGGGCGAGAATTTTACTGGACTTCAAGTAGCAATGTGGTCAGCTATTGATGAAGAAATACAGTTAAATGACTGTGATATATACAGGTATAGCTAGTAACATTGTTTTATCATGGTATAGATCGCCGGGTACTTATATTCATACCACCAGCTATTTTATTAATCACTCTCAATAAATAAGAAGTAAAATTAGTGGAAACAGATGCCTACATTTGGATCTCACTGTCCACTTTAAATATTATTTATACCCCTGTATATTATTGTATAATCATGACCCTTTCATGCGTTAGAGTCAAACTTTCTGTTTTCTCTAACTTGAGGTTGTGTCCCGTTGCCTCGTGTTACTTCAATTTTTATGCTTGTAATCTTGAACACCTGTTATTGCAAACCTTTTGCCAAGTTATCACCAAGTTTGAGATATTGATACATGTCATGAAGTACATTTTTTTTTTGTTCTTAGTTACAACCCAGACCTGGATTCTGATCCATATGGTGAGGAAGGCATCTTGTGGTCCTTCAACTACTTCTTTTACAACAAGAAGATGAAGAGGATCTTGTTCTTTACATGCAAAGCATCAAGGTAAATAGTTATCACTAGCAGTAGCTCTACTCTATCTTAAGGGGGTTTTCTTTGCAAGGGATGACATTACACTGTTTTTGTGTGACTTTTATTAATAATAGTCCAAGTGTCATGTCCATGTCTGATGAAGATGAAGAACAATTTGAGATGGATAGTATGGACACAGATCTACATTTACAACAAGTGTCCAGGTACGATATATATCCTGCTAACAGTATAGACTGTATTTTGCCGCAGCAATGCATTCTTGGCCAATCAACTCAATCAGATAACACCAAACAAAAGAACAAAAAACCATGACGTCTTTTGTTTGGTGCTATTTGATTGAGTTAACAATCCCAGAATATGTTGCTGGCCAGACTAGCGATGATATAGTCCATGGATATGTTGCTGCAGGCAGCTTATTTCTGTCAGGAGAGATCCAGTTTATAAGCGAAATAACTGATGCTGCTTCAAGTACCAGATCATGGTTTTGAACTCAATTGGTATATTATCCTCCTTTAATTCACTCCTTTCATAGTAGAAGTGATCAAGAATCAAGGGTGGCGTAGCGTTAGTGCACTCAACTTTCACCTTGGGGTCTTAGGTTTGATCCCCAAACTCAGCAACTCATGTGGGTAGAGTTTGTTAGGTTTCTCTCCCTTGAATCGTGGGTTTTTCTCTGGTTTTCCTCCATTTTCAAAATGTAACTCCAAATCAGATTTTGATCAGCCCAGAAAAGATTTGAAAGAATCATGTGTTCTTTGAGTCAGATAGACTGTATTTTGCTGCAGAATACAGTAGATCATACCAGTTAATCTGGTTAATGGTAAATCATGTTGTCTTGTTCTTAAATACATGCATATTCATCACATCATATCCACAAAATGTATTCTTGTTAATGTGGGGCATGGTGTGCGACCTCCTAGTGGTACCCTACGGGCAACAGTGCTCAGCTGAGACCCCTATAGGCTAAGCCATCTGGAGTCTGGACATTCTTGCTGACAAATGACTGAAATTACCAATGTTATGACTTTTTATTTTCGATCCAAACTGTGTCAGGCCCTATTTAAATGGGAGAAGGATAATCCTAGAAATAATGATTTACCGGTAATGATAATGATTTATGATTAATATAGCACCCTTTCTATGTGTATATAATCAAAGGTGCTTTACAATCATGGGGGGGGGGGGGGTGGTTAGTATGAGGTGTAGGCACTGAGGGTGGTCACTGCCAGGGTTTCTTTATTGGTTAGTGATGAAGTGTTGAGAGACGGGACCACCATTTAAAGTGGTAATCTGAGCCACTTGAAAGTCTAACTGTTTGCAGATGTGATTACAAAGGCAGCACTTTCTCCTCAGTTATTTTAAGACCCTGAGTGTTGGTTCAGCCAGAACTCAAACCATGACCTCCAGCACTAAAAAGTCCAGTGCTCAACCAACTGAGCCAACTGGGCAGCGATCTTGCATGCAAATCAACCTACTAGATATATATTTATCAATCTCTGTTTACATGCACATTGGTGGGCTTCTTTTAGTACTAGGATGTTCCTAGCAGTAGGATCATCCTGTCTTGCAGATAGGAAGATCCTAGCACACACAACTAGTTCCCCATGTAAAATAGTTCCCCATGTAAAATAGTTCTAGGATTATCCTTCTTCACTGTAAGATAGGGCATTTCTGATGAAATATTAATGATCCAGCTAGTAAAAGTGTAATTCAAAATTAAGTTCTACTTTGGAACCAGCTGAGTTGACCTTCAGAACAAACTCAAGGTTAACCAATCAGAATTGAGGATTCAACATCGCATTTTGATAAGCATGTCAGTTAAAGTTGTCCAGCTCTCCTGGTAGGTACAACCATGGTGGAAAGGCTATAGGGATAGTTAGCACTGGCAAACAGCACATACATATGTTCATTCTCATAGATAGTCTACATGCATACATGTCATATTATAACAGCACATACATATGTTCATTCTCATGGATAGTCTACATGCATACATGTCTCATCATAACAGCACATACATATGTTCATTCTCATAGATAGTCTACATGCATACATGTCATATTATAACAGCACATACATATGTTCATTCTCATGGATAGTCTACATGCATACATGTCTTATTATAACAGCACATACATATGTTCATTCTCATTGATAGTCTACATGCATACATGTCTCATCATAACAGCACATACATATGTTTATCCTCATGGATAGTCTACATGCATACATGTCTCATCATAACAGCACATACATGTACATATGTTCATTCTCATGGATAGTCTACATGCATACATGTCTCATCATAACAGCACATACATGTACATATGTTCATTCTCATGGATAGTCTACATGCATACATGTCTCATCACAACAGCACATACATATTATGTTTATTCTCATGGATAGTCTACATGCGTACATGTCTTATCATAACAGCACATACATATGTTCATTTTCATGGATAGTCTACATGCATACATGTCTCATAACAGCACATACATATGTGTATTCTCATGGATAGTCTACATGCATACATGTCTTATTATAACAGCACATACATATGTTCATTCTCATGGATAGTCTACATGCATACATGTCTTATTATAACAGCACATACATATGTTCATTCTCATGGATAGTCTACATGCATACATGTCTTATTATAACAGCACATACATATGTTCATTCTCATGGATAGTCTACATGCATACATGTCTCATCATAACAGCACATACATATGTTCATTCTCATGGATAGTCTACATGCATACATGTCATATCATAACAGCACACACATATGTTCATTCTCATGGATAGTCTACATGCATACATGTCATATCATAACAGCACACACATACAAGTGGTAAGTACAGCTAGCTAAGTAGGACTGATTGGTAAGTCAATTTGTTAAACATTAGAAATGAAACTTAAAACCACATGATAAAACCAACCACTGATGTTTACTGTCTTGACTGAAAGATATATTCCATAAAGAGTACAAATAAGAGAAAATGGTCGATGTGATATTTGATATATGCGAACGAGGCTATGTGATCACATGACTATTAATTTTTCATCCTGGTAACCGGGGTGGCTTTCCTAATATAAATGTCAAAAACGGCCCGCCTCCATATATACAGGGCCTTAGGTGGGGTGCAGAGGTGTAGGGAGGTCTTGATCATAGAGGGAACAAGGTACCATACTTTTCCACCCTATCCACCAGAATCCCACATGAATTAGTAAAATTTCAGTGCTGAGATCAAAATTTTGTGGGGGCAGCCACCCTCTTCGCTACGCCACTGGGTGGGTGGGTGGATATAGTCTGTAACAATTCTGTGAAATATCATGTTAAAAACAAGTACTTCATCTTGGGGCAGTGTAGCATTTTATTAATAAATTATTTGATAATAATAAATAGCTTAAATCAAGAAGAATTAGTATGAATTATAATCATTAATATGTGAAATGTATTTTTTCCATTTTATAATTGATTGTTAAAACATTCTGAATGACAATTTTGTTGAGACATTCAACAACCTTGGATCCAGATTGCAGTCTGACTGAGTCTTCCCCCTGCTGCCATTAGTCAAAACTACAATTCATTGGAACAAATTTGAATTTCTACAATGTTGAAAACAAGAATAGTTTATGTTATATTTATAACTATTTCCAAATTATTTCAGTGTTTTAACTAGTTAATAATGTGCTAATTATATTTGGCTATTTTCTTTATACTTTTATCTTCCTCACAGGAGCTCACCTGTCATGATATCCTGAATAACAAGTGTGTATCATGCTCACACCAGCATTATGTAGAAAAATCATTCACTTTTGGGTTAGAAATCCATGTCATTGTTGTTGAATAATCAACGTGGATTTGAAGTTAATCAAGATTTTAGTTGTAAGTTGTAAATGTTGTAAATAGACTATTTTATGAGTAACTTTTAATCTGTCTATAAAAAGTTGTACATGTGACAAATGTACTTGTGGCTTGACAAAACCGTTAACATTCTTGCTCTTTTGTTAAGCAGTCCATGTGTTTTAAAATATTACAATATATGCATATGAAAGAGCATAAACATTGTTCCATGAATGGTACATGACATGGAACCTAGTGATCTTATACAGTATGTTTAAAATGTTGAATTAAAATTGTAACTTTTATCATGCATTTTAAAGGTATTATTAATGTAGTCATTATTGAGATGATTGTTATTAATTCAAAATTTGTCAAACATTTGATATTAATAAAGGCTAAAATAACCAGTATATCTTATAAAATAGGGCAACAAATAACTTGATTTTGATTGGTCATAGTAAAAGGGCCTATTCTTGGTCATCTCACCAATGTGAACTGGGTTTGATTTCTAAACTTGATGTTGTATGTGAGTATACAGGTATTTCAAAAAAGGTTGGTGAAGGTTTTGTTGCTTGTTTCATGTAGCATACCAAGCCCCAAAATTCAGTATGCATGATGTGAATCCAAGCAGCAAAAGGTCACAATGATATGCAGGTTTTTCCAGCATAATTTCTTCTGTGCTCACATTATTTACCTATGAATATAATACTTTTCCAGCTTGGTAAGCAACATGTAGCAAAACCTTCACCAACCTTTTTTGAAATAGCTATATTTGGTTGTTTGCCATCTCCAGTGCTTCAAGGGGTTTTTCTCCAGTTTTCCTCACTCTGCAAAACTCTACTTCTAAATTCAATCTGGTGTTGAATGCTCTAATCAATGAGCCTCTGGTTTAGTAGTGAGGGATTGATATAAAATGTATTACATCTTTGTTTTATGGGCCTTTCTTACAGTGAAAACCACTTGAGATCTAGAGTACCCCCCTAGAATCCATATGAATTGATTATTCCAATATTGAGTTCTTTATTCACTCTGACTCAAGATTTGAAAATAAGTTATCTACTTGAGTTTTGATTGGATTCTTCAACAATAAATTGCCATGCCGAGGTAGAAAAACTCCCTAGAAAGGCCATCACAGCCTATACAAGGATGTTCTGCTGGATAGGATATAGTTTTTTGGGATTTTGGTCTTAGACAGGGTATTTCCTGAAAGCGACATTTGTGAAAACTTTTTGTTTGCGGGGTTAGAATTTTTCTTGTACAGGAGCTTTCAGTAGAATAGTTTGAACGATTTCACCTTCCTAGCAATTTCAAAATTATCTCTCAAACGAACGAATGAATACAGTTAATGTAAATAGATATGTAGGTAACGTTTAGCAGTAGTTTGACAATATTTTGCGAACGCGAAGGATTTTTTTTGTTCTGCTATAGTTTCCAGTATCATAATAAGCGGTCACAGAATGTCTTTGCGATTTATTCGAAATCGCTCTAATCCAACCCTCTAATTATCATCTGAATAGCTGTGCCTGAATGCGAAATTTAGCATGTATATAGTCATTTTTCTGAAGCTCATCGAAAACGGGAGATATTCAAGGAAAACTGATTTCAACGATCATTGTTTTCCGTTGCCATGGAAACGCCGATCGAGTTGAAATTGACATCAATCAAAACTTCCATCTATGCTTGATGTCTGGTGTAAAATTCATTTTGATCAGACCAGGAAAAGGTTTTCAATTCGCTAGATGAACATGAGAAGTGTGGTCAATAAAAAACTACTGGGAAACACCTTAAAATACGTACCGCCTCTCCTTCACAGCGGCTGCGCAGGAGGCTACTCCTTCAAGGTAAGTTGTTGAAAATAATGCGTTGGGTTTCCTGTGGTAAGATTAGCCGTGACCATCAGGGAGCCTTGGGTACACTAAGCCAAATAACGCCTGGTGCAATACATGGGTTTGCTGTCTTGATGGCCTCCACTACTATCAGTCTCCACTAGATAGTCTCCACTAGGTGCCAAGATAAACTCAAAATGATCATTAATGGGATTACACAAGCGTTGAAATTGTTATTAATCGATCGTGATTTGATGTTTTACTCTTAAAAATGCTCCAAAGTTAGCAAGAAAATGTCGTCTGTGTCTGTGTCGACTGATTTGCCTCCTGAATGGGAGATGAGAACAACTCCAAATGGACGAGTGTATTTTGCAAAGTAAGAGCTGTTGTGCACATGATGTTTATATTATTTCATCAAACACTTCTCAGCCGGTATATAACTACCTCTATTTAGTGCTAAAAAAAACATCGATAGCAATTCTTATTTATTTAGAAACTTTTACTAACCAAGTACAATAAGATAATCAAATAGATAAGATAATTAATATAGAGATCAAATAATAATAATAATAATACTTTACCTCTTAAAACGCATCTAAAAATCTCAATGCTTTTACAAAATACTAGAACTTGATACTTTTAAGTAAAAATACTGAAAAGACTTATACTTAATCCTAATACTAATACTTGAAACTGAAAGTTATTACCAATACTTATTCCTAAAACTTGATGCATGAATACTAAACTTAATACTTAAATCCTAAATATTTGATACTTGATACTACATCTTAATACTCAATACTTGATACTTCAACCTAATACTTGATACAGAAAACTTAATCTTAACACTTGATACAGGGTCTGGAAGGGTATTCACAGGATCCAGGAAATGGTTAAATCATAGCACGGGATCAGGGAAGCTAGAAAAAAAATCTTATGTGATTTGGGATATAATTTGGCGTTGGCCGTAACTCAGGAATTGCTGAAGTAAATGTCCGGGATGCAGGATTTTGCTTTCTGATGCTCGTTAATAATGTGAAAAAATTAATAAATAACAAAGTCAACTATCCACAGACAGTAGATAGAGCCTCAGAAGATCTAGCATTCAACTAGGACTCCGAGTACAACTTTGATTCGTCCAATGAGAAAGAAGATAACCCATCGGAGCAATTCATATATGTAATTCATATAATGATATGTTGAGTGAGTAATGTGATCGTCCGGGTGAGTGTAGTCTTGAGAAAGACTGTTGTTGGTAGAGACTGACGTTTCGACAACCTGAGCGGAAGTCATCTTCAGAGTACAGTGGGGAATGAACATGGAATGAACATCATATACATGTACTGTATGATTGAAAACTAGATATTAAGTATTTAATACTTGATAATAATATTTAGAACTTAATACTAAAAACTTAGAATAAACTGAGATGAAAAGATAAAAATGGAAATAGGATAACTATTATTGACTCAAAAAGATACGTTTTCACCCTCTTTTTAAAAATTTAAAAATCTGTATGAAATATTGCATCCATAGGTGAATAAACATATATGATTAACTACTGCCATTGTACAACCGCTGCCCAGTTGGCTCAGTTGATTGAGCACTGGACTTTCGTGCGGGAGGTTGTGGTTCGAGTTCCAAGCCGGACCAACACTCAGGGTCTTAAAATAACTGAGGACAAAGTGCTACCTTTGTAATTACGTCTACAAATGGTTAGACTTTCAAGTGGCTTGGATGACCACTTTAAATAGTGGTTCCTTCATCACTAACTTCATCACTAACCAATATCGGAGGGTAAAAGAACCACTGAGGAAGTAAAGAACCACTGGCAGTGACCACCCTCAGTGCGTACTAACCACCTATCATGATTGTAAAGCACCTTTAATTATGTATATATACGTATAGAAATGGCGCTATATAAATCATAAATCATTATAAATCATTATCGTTATTGTTGTTATCAGTCATTTGTCAAAGACAACACAGTGGCAACATCCAGTGACAGGAAAACAGATCAGCAACAAAACAGGTAACACAATCAAACCTACAAAACTTTAAATCATACATCAGTGGCCTGGCCAGCCATAAATATTTTTGGACTAAATAGTGCAACATGTCATTTTTTGAAGATCTGCCACTTGAATGGAGGGAACCAGCTGAAAATAATGTCAAAACTGAGTATGTATTTGAAACACCTGTTGTAATGCATGGTTTCATAACTACATGACCAACACAAGTGTCTCGGTTATCTTTGTTTTTGGCTTCTGGTAATAAGATTCATGGCGTTCATTCAACTCATTGATACCAAACAATAATAATGATAATAATTATCTATTTGTTGTTATTGACAGTAATACCATGTTTGGGATGACATATAGATTCAGTGAGTCATCTACTGCTATGCATGTGTTGAAAGGAACCAATCTAAAAGGACGTGTGATTTTAATTACAGGAGCCAACAGTGGTATAGGTAAAACATGCTCTGTATTATTATTTACTTTTTGTGATGAAATATCCAAGATAACGGCAGTTTGAAATTTTTATCTTAATTGATAAAAGAACTTGCTTATTGCAATTATGAACACTGCACTACTTGGCATATTTGGTAGAAGAAATGTATGTTTTTTCTCTTGATACTTTTTTGGTATCCCTTTGGCCGTCCGTTTGTTTGTCTGTTTGTCTGTTTGTTTGTTGTTGTTTTTTTGTTTGTTTTGGACAAGAATGAAAGTGCATGGGGACAGGCACACACTGTGTAATCTCATGAAACATGTGCCGCAAAGTGAGCAAATTACAGTTCTGAAAAAAATGATAACATTGTTACAGTTATTTTGAAATAATTTTATTAAAATAATTTGTAACTTGCTACCATGATCAGGGAAACATTAAGAGGAAAATGTTATGAGTGATTAATTAGCTGTTAAGGGATTTATAGAATAAAGGAATGAAAAAAGAACAGATAGATGTATACAGACAGATGTATGAAATTCAATGAATAAATGATCAATCCAGAGTTAGTAAGCAAGTTAGTTAGAAAGATACAGCAAAATACTTAACTTTTATCATTCCTACCAGGCTTTGAATCAGCTAAATCACTCGTCTGTCATGGAGCACATGTCGTTATGGCCTGCAGAAATATGACCAAAGCACAAGAAGCTTCAACAAATATCAAGAATGAGTGCAAACTAAAGGTTTTCTGTTTTGCTTTTATCAATCACTAATCTATTAAAAAATAAAAGAAAATTATATTTAAAGCAATTTTGGTGTGAGCTGTCCTTGTGACCGTTCTCGTAAGCAACCAGCTCTACTTACGATCATGATTTTGAAACCATCTTTGTATTGCCGCTTATAAGAGCCCATTCTTGTTAGTGATTAGCTCTAGTTATGACCACTTTTTCAATTTCCTGAGGTAATCACTTCCAGTAATAATTGTAATGCCTACTGTAGTTATCGTAATGATAAAATATGGTACAGATACAATACAGCTATGAATTTGTTGTATCCTTTCCTACTCATACGAAAACTGTGTCTGTCCATCTGTCTGTCTTCTATCTGACAGTGTGATAATGTATTTCCTCAGGGTATTGAAGCACAACTTGATACAATGCATTTGGACTTGGCATCATTTCAAAGTGTTAGATTGTTTGCAGAAAACTATAAAAGCAGGAAACTGTAAGTACATGCTGACAGTTTAACTGAAAGACAGTAATAATAATATTTAATAATACTTATTGATTTGTTTGATAGATTATTTGATTTTGGTTTTGTTTGTGTGTTGTGTAAGCCCTAACATGTTAGATATGGATCATTTTGATAAGCACTATACATAATATGATATGTAATCTCCTCTGGGGGTCTCAGGTTCAATTCCTGGACTCACTATTACATGTAAGTAGAGTTTGTTAGGTCTCTCCCTTGTTTCAAGGGTTTTCCTCCAGTTTTCCTCCCTTAGCTGAAAACCTAACATGCTAAATTGCAATTTTATCTGTGAGTGCCCAGATTTGATCAGCCCATATGTAGGTTGCTTCAGGGTTCAATAAGAATTGAGTTTTTTTGCAATAGATTATATATTATAATTATATGCATATTATAATTGCAGTCCACTACATGTCTTGATTTGTAATGCGGCTGTGTTGGGTGGATCATGGCATGTGACAGAGGATCACATTGAACACACATTTGCTGTCAATTATCTTGGCCACTTTCTTCTCATTCAACTTCTTAAGGATCTTATGGTTTTATCTTCGCCAGCAAGAATAGTGATGGTTTCCTCAGAGTCCCACAGGTTTGTCAGACATACATGCATACATATCTTTAGATCAGTGCAGGCAAGCTATCAGTTATTATTCATTCATCTATCCATTCATTCACTCAATGATCAGTTTCCTGATCAACAAGCAAGCAAGTCTGAGTGAGAGAGACAGGCACTTAATCATGTAGGTGTGTGTGTGTGTTTACTTATCTATTTACTTTTGCCAACACCTGGCTCAGTTGGTTGAGCATTAGGCTATTGTATGGAAGATTGCAGGTTCAAATGATCCTAATGAAATTTATCTTAGGAGGTTAGAAAAAGTACTGCCGTTGTAATTTGATCTACTAATGGTTAGAACATTCAACTGGCTCTCCATCATCACCAACCAATATTGGACAATGTAAAAGAACTACATGACTGAGAAGGCAAAGGAACTCTGCCAGTGACATCCCTTCACCTTGTCCATCTCATGCCATTACAGTAAGCTTGCTTGACTTTTAATCGATCCCGTCATATTTTTCAGATTCCAAGATTTTGACTATTCTAGCAAGTTGTGTTTATCCAGTGTTCCTCTGCCAAAAGACAAGTATTGGTCTATACTTGCATACAACCAATCCAAGCTGTGTGTTCTGCTTCTTTCTATGGAGCTGAATAGACGTTTGCATTCTCTTGGTGTCGCATGTAATGCAGTTCATCCAGGAAATTTGATTTATACTTCACTCTGCCAAAAGTCTTGGTTGTATTGGGTAGTTTTCTTATTGGCCAAGCCATTCAACAAAAATCCTGTAAGTGCAAGCTATAATATTATTTATTTAATAAATAAGTTGAGATTTGGGGCCATACACTACACTAAATTATTTATTTAAATGAAAATCCTAATGGAGCCTCCTACTGAAAATATATAGATATCCTGAAAAAAGATCAGGCTTCCTATCACATATGGGACCTTGGCCTGAGCTATAAATATATAATTGAGTAAATATCCATCAGGAAGGTGTACCTTATTATAGGAAATTAACACAAATTTGAAAAAATCACGTTTATTTAAGTCGTGTTCATTTCTTTTAATGTTAATTTCCATATCATTAATAAAGTGGGACATTAATTTGCACGATATCAATTTCTAGTAATTTTATCTTTAATCTACTTTTGAAAAATTATTTATTTTAAAACAGGACATTAATTACAGCTAGTCACTTTTGTCGGAAATTATATTTTCGTTTTTCATTCTACAAGCTCTTCATTTTCACTTTCAGATGAGTTATCTTTGTGTCCATCGCGTTAATTTCATTTAAATGGGAATTTTGGCTTCTCTTTCGCGTTAATTTTCTTCATTTGAAAGTATTTTTGCCCTCAATTTGCGTAAATTTAAGTTGCACTAATTTCTAATACTTTATTTTCATGGAGCGTTAATTTCCTATAATAAGGTAATTATTATATATTAGTACACCCTACTGACAGACATTTACTCAAATTTATTTTGTAACATTATCTTACTGATTAATTTTAACATCCCACTGGTAAAAGATTGCTTAAAATCATGCTGGAAATTTTCATAACAAAAAAACAACAAATTAAATTATCTGGGATGTGCGTTACTGTTTATTGTGTATAATCAATTCAAGATAAAGTGTTGTGATACAGTGATACAGTCCAGAAGAAATATTACTGATCAGAAATATCTACAATATACTACCTATTTACAAGACAGCAATCTTATATATGATGAAGAACTGTGCTGTATTGGTGAATGGAACACAGTGCTTATATGTCATCATTTCTGTGTTTCTGAAAAAACCATTGATAATAGTAACAAATATTTTTTGCCCTATAAAAATATTAAATAAAACTGCTTTTTCTGTAGTCCATTTTGTAAATAAGTGCAGCATAAACACTTTGTGCATGCTGGGTAATTACTTAAAAGAGTACAGAAAAAAGATGTTGTCTTTCTGAGTTGATATACATTTTCTTAAAAGAACATCAAATTAATAAAAAGGAGTATTGGTCTAACAGCTTGTTGCTTGTCGACTTTCAGAGTCAAGGTGCTGCTACTGTAGTTTATTGTGCTGCTGATCCTGAATTAGAAGGTGTTGGAGGATTATACTTCAACAACTGCCGTCAGTGTGAGCCATCAGCTGAAGCAATGGATCATGACAAAGCCAAGGCATTGTGGGACAAAAGTATAGGGATGATTCAACATTCAGATGGCAACATAAATACTAACACTTTGAATAATATACTTGATATTTAGAATATCTTCAATAGTAAAACTAACAGCAAAATATCTAATAAAACACTAATATTTATTTTATATTATATTTTATCTTGATTGCATGTTAATTATTGTGCAATTTGCCAATGCAAGAAAATAGGGTTTTGGTGGACCTTGATCAATGAAGGTGTTTCCATGATACTGTCAGAAAACAGGGTTAGGGTTGGCTCTCAGCCTATGGAATCTCATGGAAACAGCTTAATAGGTAATATTTAACAAATAAAACAGGTTTTTCTGTGCTCCATTCAGTAATAAAGCACACAGGAAGTGACATAAGCACAAAAGAAGTGCGAAGAGAAGCACAGGCCGTAGTGCTTTATTACTGAATGGAGCACAGAAAAACCTGTTTTATCATATAGAATGAAAAAAATTCATTGTAGTTTTCAATGCCTTTTTCTTACATTTCTTTGCAAAGTTTGCTGTGTGCGCTGATGGCGTATATAAGCAACTGTGCTCCGTTCACTAATAAAGCACAGTTCTAAACCAATCAGAATGCGCATACTATTCTTTTTTGCTTGCTATTTGACATTTGTCTGCAAACTCATCTGCCAGAATGTCTTGGTTTTTATCAAGCAGGTCTTGCAAGTCAGGATGAAGGTTGTCAGCAAGGATCATTTCACTAATTTCATTGTGACTATATTTGATGACATACTGTCCTCCAAACTTTTTTACAAGATACCATACTTCATCGCTTTTTCTTTTTTCTTCTAGGGTCAAGGAGAGTTTTCCCACTCCAAGAGCTGCGACTTCCACTGTATACACACAAATATATCGCTGTAGAAATAATTACATATAAATTAACTCATGATGTATTAATGATTTAATATTAATAGACAATTCTATTCAAGGGCAGCCACAGGTAGCCCAAGCTCTTGTTGATATATAAGACAATGTATGGTCCAGGTTTTTGAATACAATAATTTTGATAGAAATGCTTGTCTTAAATGAATAAAATTTCCATTTCTTACATGAAAGAAATAATAAAATGGAAATGGAATATATTGTATACATTTGTTAGATTGTTTAATTAACTGTCAGTTATATTAGACAAATACACAAAGACTCTTGGTGATTTTCACTTTATTCTTTGTGTGTTGGATGTTCTGGATGAGTGAAGGTGACTAATAATTGTCACTGGATGGCTACTGCTTGTTTGTGTCCGTTTTGCATTTATTTCATGGTTTTAATGCATTTGCTTTAATAGTCCATAGTAAAATACTTTACATTTTATAAATAATATAGTTTTATGGAGCATTCATTTTTTAGGAGGGGGGGGGGGGGGGGGGGCGGAGGAATTAGAGGAATCAAATAGAAAAAAAATGCTAGCCCCCATGGTAAGGAATTGAATATTTCGATAACCCCCCACTTCCAAATATAAAAAATTTCTAGCCCCCCCCCCCTTGTGATGTGTGTGATCCCCCCTTTTTATCTAGTAATTTTTTAATGACCCCCCCCCCCTAATTCCTCCCCCCCCCCCCCCCCTCCTAAAAAATGAATGCTCCCTTAACATTAATTTTCAAACAATATATTTTTACAGATATTTATCTTTCTATATAATTATTTAGATTTTGTACTTATGATATTGTAAAGCGCTTTTGGGCTTTTCAGGAAAAAGTGCTATATAAATAAATTGTATTATCATTATTATTATTATATGACTGTGCAAAACATCAAAGACTCCAGAATTGAAATGACTGATATTTATTTTCACAAATTACAATCTACAACAACAACTAAGATTCCTTAATTATTACCCTGGCTAGTTAGATTACAATTTTAAAAATATTTCTTTATATTTTGGACTGAAGAAAGGTAAATGTTACTCAGAATAACTAGTATCAATCAAGCTAATTCTAGTAACACAATTTATTGCTGCGTTCATTAAGGTTTACTTGCCTGATCTCCAAACCCTTGACTAGAGGTACCCAAACCAAAGTTTCCTGCCAGAAAATGGAGATCCTTTCTTTGGCTTTTGTCAAGACATGGAGGGAGTTCTAAGACAGCCTTGGAATCATCCCTTCCAATGTTGCGAAACCACTGAAATCATATTGATAATTATTGTCATGAAAAACTGACTGTAATTTAGAGTTAAAAACACTGACAATGGAGGCAACTTGGAACCGAGGGTGGCATATGTAGTGACTTGCCTCTCACCTCTGGGGTCCCTGGTTTGATTCCTTGACTGGGCATCACATGTGAGCAGAATTTGTGCCCCTATTTCAAAGTTAACCAAGACAAAATATTTTTTTTCTTTCTTTGATCCTGGGGGTTGCAACCTCTCCCTGGGCTGACTCTGTGCCTTTGTGTAACTACTTTACATCTTGCAAGATATCTGACACAAGGTTCAATTTTTTGGGTTCAGTGTTTTCACAGGCAGGTGCCCCTACAATGCTGCACCTCTCCCTGAACAAAATGCTGGATCAGCCCCTGTATTATATATCAATATATCAAGACTAGCTAGATAAGTCCAGAGCTTTCAATAATATTTGGAGTAGACGGTCAATCCAAAAAAGTAGGGGTCCATATCCCCCAAGGGGCTGTAACTTTATTTGGCAATGAATTAATTTTTTGTCAAAATAGCTGGCAGTTTAAGGTGAAGTATCCGGCGATAAACCACCAGTATCCGCCTTTTATTGAAAGTTCTGTAAGTCAGTACCCTCATCAGTTCCCTCAGTTTGTCTTGTTGAAAATCAAGTTTGAATTTCTGGCACAGGATGTCTGATGGTGATGATTTGACCTCTGTCTGTTGGCCTGGCAAATCTATAACAATTATGTCAAGTATTATTATAATTGTTATCTAACAATTAGACCCATAGCCTGAATGGTCTACTTAACAATTAGTCCTCGAGTCCGAATGGTCTACGAGTCAATAGGCCTCATGGGCTATTGACTCGTAGACCATTCGGACTCGAGGACTAATAAATTATTGTTAATTAGAAAAAACCTACTAATCGGTCCAATAAAAGGATGCAAAAAGTTTTGGGTTTTGCTTTAAATATATATTTTTTGGTTTTCAAAACTGGTGCTTTTCGCTACTAGAGGTCTATCACTAATAGACCCCTAGTAGCTCAGCCAATCACAGGGCTCGATTGGTGATAGACCATTAGTAGGTTTTTTCTAAAAGTCAATAGCCCATGTATGAGGCCAATTAAATCAGCTACTGACTTGTAGACTATGAGGGTGAGAGGTCTAATTATTTTAGTATAAATTAACCTACTAATCGATTAAATAAAGGATTGTTTTTTATAAGTAATAGCATGACATGACCCTCAAGCCTCGGGAGGTTTAGTTGAAGTCCCTCTGCCTTCGGCATCGGGACTTCAACAAAACCTCCCTCGGCTTTTGGGGACATTTAATCACTAATCACCTGAAATTTCATGCTATTAGTTTGTAATATTATGATTACCAAGGAATAAAACTACTCTAATATATTAGCTTTCGTACGATGCATAAATTACAAAGTCTTACAAAGCTGTTGATATGCGGCATACTTAAGGGAATTTGCCTTTGTTAAATGCGACAATGGCGAATTGAACCAGCATTCATTCATTTGTGCTGCTTTATTCTAATTCACTTTGGTTGGCCTAGAGCATTATTAATGAAGTGTTTTAAAACCATCTTGATCACGTCACAAATAGTAAGAAAAATTCTCGGCTAGTCAACGTATACAAAGATTGTTCAATGGATCCCACAAGTGCTGGGGTGTTCAATAGTGTGTAGTCCAGAGTCATTGTGCAAAATTTTCGATTGGGTCAATGCCATACCCAGCCATGGTACTGGTGATTGTCATATGAGGGACCATGCCTCATGAATAGTGATGAGGGATATTTAGACTAAATATCCCTCATCACTATTCATCCAGGGGGATGTTAGACCTTAAACATCCCTCTTGAAACAATGGCTCCCGAGGTAATCATGATATTATGCCATTAAATAATAAAATAAATAAAAAATTATTGTTTTGCCATTGATTTGGCTTTCAAAATAGGCCTTTTTCGCTACTAGTGGTCTATCACTAATAGACTGCTAGTAGCTCAGCCAATCAGAGCGCAGGATTTGTGATAGACCATTAGTAGGTTTAGTAAGTACTGTAGTAAAGTTAAATCTCCACTGGAATAGATATAAGCCGAGATGAAGGTGTACAGGTTTCGTAATGTAAACCTCACTTCAGCAAGACCTTCAGATTCAAGTATTATCAATCGGGTTGTTCACCTGGATATTTTGTCTTTGATTTTAGAGTAACAACGATCTCTTGTTTTCCAAAATGTCGTCTTTGAAAAGATGTTTGTTGGTTTCGTCCTTCCCCAGACAATCCTCTCCTCCGATGAGGAGGAATGTAACGATCCTGGTTCATGTTAAGTCGCCAACACCAGTAATAGTATTACTATAAACTGTATATTTTAAAAGCTATTAAATGTCATGCTTTCACTTTCGCTTTCGATGTTTACCTGGTTCTAGCCTGAACTGTCTGACGTCTGACCTGATTATGGTAACACTGACACAGGGAGCCCAAAGACACTTTTCAACGTATCCCCTAAAACAGTCCCACAATTAAACTGCAAGGGCAAAAAACTTTTTCAAGCTATGTACGGCAAAAAAAGTTGTAGAAGGTTTTGTTGCATGTCAGTGTTGCATATCGAGAACCGAAATGTACTATGGGCGATGTGAATGATGTCACAAAAATATGGAATTTTAACAAAATTTGTCTGCGAGTTTTTTCGGCTTAATTATTTCCTTCTGTGCTGACTTTAAACCATTTTTCGTATGCCTATAAAAAAAAAACTTGCCGTGACCGTGTCAGTGCTGTGCCGTGTTGGAAATATTCGATAGATCAGATTTCACACGAGTGTGAAAAGTCACGGCATGGTTACGGTGCAGCGTGGACACGGCACCGCATATTGAATGTTTTCATACACGGCACGGACACCCGGACGGTCACGGCAAGGCGCGTCCCGTGCCGTAAGTTTTTCATAGTCATACGAAAACTGCTCTATTCCGTGCTGCATCCTCGCCGCGCCGTGTGCTGTGACTTTTCACTCATACGAAATTTGCTCTAGTTATATATGATCCACAATACATTTCGAGCTCGTTATGCAAGAAAACCTAGCTTCAACAACCGTTTTTGAAATAGCTGTAGAAAGAGTCGGTAGCTTTAAAACACCTAGTATCAAACATTTCAAGTTGTTTGACAGGGGGGGGGGTGGTGTATCTATTATAAACCATTGCCCTTTATTCTCCGTATGCACCGTATCTTGACAGAGCATAAAGAGTTTACTGGATTTCTATGTATTACAAGTCAATCTACGCACCCCGCACATGCGCTGAAAGATTCCTGGTATTTTATTTGTTTAATATATTTACAGGCAAGACAAACATAGTGACAAGACAACAGGCTATTACTGGGCTAAGAGCCAAATTGTATACGTTATAACACTCTGGGCAAAGAGGGGGAAAAGACTTGAACGTATTACAGAAATAACATTATGATTGCATTACCCAATGCTTCGGATTACATTGCCTTATGAATATTGGTTAGCTATTTACATTAGCTTGTTTGCATCCCACCCAATTCATGAACTAGAAGTTCTGTACAACATAATCAGTGTTTCTAAACCATTTGGTTCGGTATTGCAGTTTGTGTACTGTACTGGCTTAACTCGTACTAAGAACCCAGTAAATTATCAAGTAAAGCCCATAAGCTGCTGGTAGGGCTTAATCGAGAGGTGTTCTGAAGTCCTAACCAGTTGGCGGGTCCTGTTCGTTTTCATTGCTATATATATTTCTTCATTCAGTTTCTTGAAGACGTCAATTTTTTTCATTTTCTTGTTAATTTAAAAAGTCATTCCACATGCGTTTACAGTGTTATTCCTCAAAGTATACAGCGGGTAAGGGAATGTACTCTGTACTAAATTTAAGTTGAAGGCGTTTTCATTACGTAATCACTAAGTGACGCGATAGGGTCAGAAGAGGTGGTAGGAGTAGAGAGTTTAGAAGTAGCAGCGGGACTATTAGATCTGCTTGAATCTTTAGGTGATCCTGTAGTAGCTGTGTGTGGATTGGATGAAGGACTTTCACTGTTTCCACCAGCTGTCTGCTGACCACAAACATGATGATGATTTTCCCAATCTTTATGTTGACAAAACGAACCACAATATCGAGCAACATTACAGCCACTACACGTCTCTGTAGCCTTGCGACCACAATTCCAGCAGCTCTGCAATAAGAAGATTTGTATCAATTAAAAGAATCCCCCAAGCATGCAGTCGGTCAGGGAAGAGAATGAGGGTCTTACTCACCTCGTTCGAGTCTGTTTGTACATTAGTGTTGGCAATAGTTTCTTCAGTGGCTACTCGACGTGCTTCTAACACAGCTTTTTCCATCTTCACATGAGCACCAGCAACTGCTTCATTAGCCTTCTCTTCTGCAGCTCGAACGGCTTTCTGAAGCTCAATCACTGCTTGTCTTTTCACATCACTAACAGCTTCTTCGGCCCGACGTTTAACCTCGGACACACGCTCTTCTGTTTGTTTGATTGTTTTTGCCATCAATTCCCCTGCAAAAAGAAAAAGACATTAAATAAATATTTTATTTTACGTCATGATGCGGGGAGTCGTTGGCGAGCCTCCCCGAGGAGCGACACGCACCACACTAACTATCAATATATTTAATCATTCTCATAAATAACTCGCATCTTATCACGCTGATCTTTGCAGAAGAACCTAAGAACCTGTATGAAAACCCCCTCTAGCAAACTCTATTCACATGATGTGGCATCCTCAGCAATCGATGGCACCCTTTGCGCTCCCTGCCCCCTCCAAAAAAAGAAGATTTAGCCGATTGTCAAGTAAGAATTTTCGGCTTACCTGTTCGTCGTTTGATTTCCATCTCATTTTCATCAGCTGTTTTTCTTGCCCATGTCAGAAGTTCTTCTCGATCTTGTTGACATCTTTGCTGTAATACTGACACAGCTCTCTTTGTCTTATCTACCATGCCTATGATACACTGTAGCATCTGGAACAATAACACAAAAAACATATCATTATAATAAACAGAAACTCATGAAAGCAGTAATTAGGGAATCAAGGATGGTGTAAGAGTGGTGCCCTCGCCTCTCACCTCAGAGGTCTCGTCATCACGTGAAAAGAGGTGGTTAGGTCTCTCCCTTAATTCGAGACTTTTCCCCCTCCACAAAAGCTAACGTGCTAAATTCCTTATTGATCTGTGAGTTAGCCGTGCCCTGACTTAGATCAGCCCAGAGGTTGTTTCAGGGTTTGATCTGTGAGTTAGTCATACCCTGACTTAGATCAGCCCAGATGTTGTTTCAGGGTTTGATCTGTGAGCTAGTCGTAACCTGACTTTGATCAGCCCAGAGGTTGTTTCAGGGTATAATAGTTTATGAGTGTATTTACCGTGTCAACATGCCTCCAGTCATCCATCATAGCATCATGTTTTCCATCTAACATGTTGATACCATCTGGAGCATCACCTTCACGTGAACTGCCAGCTAGAATCACAACACAAACACTGGCATTAAAACTCATGTTGTTTATGGTACAGTGTATGAATGAGAACAAGTAAACAAGTATATCTTGTTGGCACAACACTACATTTTTGTCTATCTTACCTAGTGGCATAGTGAGGTCCTCCATACGCAGTTGACCTGGTTTATGGAGGTTGGTGTTGTTGGCTGTAGTATGAAGGTAAAAATATGATCAATACTGTTATTATGATCACTACACACAAACTATATTTGAAGAGATAAAAAACATGCACACATTCTGTGAGCAGTTCTGAAGTATTTGGGGGTTGACAGAACAAGCAGGGTGCTTCTCAATACTCCTAGAATACATGCATTCTGTGTGCAGTTCTAAAGTATTTGGGGGTTGACAGAACAAGCAGGGTGCTTCTCAATACTCCTATAATGCACACATTCTGTGCAGTTCTAAAGTATTTGGGGGTTGACAGAACAAACAGGGTGCTTCTCAATACTCCTAATTCTTTTATAAAATATGAATTAAGCTGTGAGCTATCATAAAGCATGCACCCCCAGCCAATAAGAAAGCAAGATTCATAATAGCAGTTATTCTATGTGACATACCTAAACATGGTCTTTTGGGGGATGGCTTGCCTATGTCATTCATCATCTGAAAGATTTCAAAGATTTTGTTAACATTTTGTTTGATAGAGCATTTAGCATTGGAATCAACTGTTGACCTACCATGGATAATTCAGGAACACCATTTTCTTTGGGTCGATTTAGCAAATCTTGTGGCCTGCAGGAAAAAGCATTTCATAGGGTAAACCATAAGTGAACTACTAATAATATATCAATCTGATTCATGATAATGTGGTATTTGAAACAGATCTAGGATTTTGAAAAAGGGGGAGGGGGCATCATTGATCACTAATGATGAAAGACCATTCATCAACTCCACAAATATCTAACAAATAACTACAGTGTGATGGGCTAAAGTGTGACCATATTTAAATGTATTCATATAATTGTATGTACATGCTTTTGTACTTTAAATGGAGAGATTCTGAAGTGAAGCAGGCTGGTTCTACCAAATAAGGTATGTCAAAGCTCATTTGGCAGCAAAAAAGCCCATGCATAGAAGTATGCAAATACATTAAATATGGTCATATTTATGCATGTCGCTCTGTAACCAGTTCACTGTATGATAAAAATTTTAACTAAATAAAATTCTAATTAATAATCATCAAGTAAGACTATGGCAGTTTGATAGTGTCATACCTTTCTCTACTTTCACTAGGTGCTTTTCTCTTCCCACTTTCACTGACTTCTAAAGGGGTTAATTCATCAGTGTCCAATGGTGGTCCATCTCTCTCGTGTAGGATCTGTTCATGCTGATGAAGGTATTGCTGCGGTGTCTGTTTGGCCATTTGTGCACATTGTAGTAGTTCACGTTGTAACAGAGGAAGATTAGCCTGAAAAGAACAAAAATTAAAATCAATTGATACTAGTGACATAAGGTACAACATGCACATCTGATCATATTTTAAATGTTAAGATGCGCAATATAAGTATTAAATATCAAAATATTATTAACATGAATGAAAAAAATGCTTTTTTCCTAACTTTATCACAGTATAAGCATACAACACTAATCATAGCTTGTACACAACAGGCAAAACACACAAAGGTAATCTCCATCATCCATAGCATCAAAACCCATGAAATACATGTTAGCATATTACACACTATTTCACTCTATTCCTTTCCTATTTTTTAGTATTGTGTTTATCTGACCATTACACTCTAATTAGTTTACTTTGTTTCACTGCTTAATGAATGAAAACCACTCTATTAGCATCACTAATATTACCTTGAGAAAGGGTATGACAAAAGGTCTCAGTGGAAAGTTGGTGGCTTCTTGTAGCTGGGTATGAAACTCTTCTATAGATATTGTAGAGTTCTGAGGTAAAAACAACCATCCATCACCATTAATCAACTTAATATTCTATAACATCATAATACTATGACAAGTGTAAATATAATATATATACATACCACAAGGTTCATAACAAGTCCTCGTACACGTTCACCAATCTCTGGTGATATATCGGAGCCAAACTGCATTAGAGTAGTCAGAAACCTTTTCAGTTTGCTTAACTGCCTTGCACCACAAGCAGGTGGAAGCTGATTGATAGAGTTGCCAATACCTGTAGGTGATATTGGACCAGTAGGACTAGAATGGACCCCATTCACTACTGGAGAGGTTGTATTGGATAGTGATCGTACATCAGCAACTATTGGTGCTGAGGAATTGGATGTTGGCGAAGACACAGGGGGTCCATTTGGAGGATGCGCTGCTGTATCAGTTGGGGAATCTGGCATGCTTGCCTCTCTCAGATCTATTAGCAATAAAATAAATTCAATGAGGTTAATAATGGCATTGAATGCACAACTATGTATTAAATGTTGCAACATTTAAGGGGGCATAATAACATGGAAAAAACTAAAACCTCAAAATTAATCCTAGGTAATAGGGCAATAATATAGGAGAAGCATATGTATATATGATATATATGTGTATAACGGTATATATATATTCATATATTATATGAGTAGGCTGTGACCATCTTTCTGAGCTACTTTGCTGATTGATCTAGAGTCTGACTGATTAGATCTGATCAGCTTGTCATGCAAATTAGATAATCTCTAGGGAGAACACTCACTCAAATGTAGAAATATTTCCCTAAATATCACAATAAGTTTTTGCTGGACCACTTAATATTAACATACAAAACATTTCATATTAACTTAAATCAGAAAAGTTTTTTTTTTGAAAAAACTGCCCAAGTTTCTTAATTTATTAAATTGAATCTTAATTATTTCATTATCGGTCAGTAAAAGCTAAAAGTTCAAGGAATTCACAAGGGTTTGCCATCCAATAGCACTAGTCAACTTAGCATATGCAGATTTTAGTGATTTATAATAGTTGATATTTGAAGAATGATATGCTTGCTTTACCTCCTGTCATCAATCTAGATCATTTCTAGCTATTCGATCCCTTATATTTTAGGACTAATGGCAAGTATTTTATATATATATATATATATACTTTTAGTGATATTCATAGTATATGCAGATGTTCTGAATGTTGCAGCCACTGATAAAAACTCGCTCAGCCATTACCTTCACGCAAAAAAATATACCTCTTTGAAATAAGTCAAGCATAATCATGCAAGAATAATCACACCTACAAAGGTTGTAAATAGTAATAAGACATGTAAAGGATATTTGGAGTAGAGGAAGCAGGTTTGTAGATAAAGGCAAACAATTCAAAACGCACTACAGCAGATGTTGTTAGGAAAATTCAATTACAAATGTAGGATTCGTAATAAGCCTTTCGCCCGAGAAAAAAAAATCCTACGATTACTTTTGTAGTTACACAGAGTTTATTGTCCTACAGAAGTATAAGAAATTTGAATTAAAAATTTCCAAACGTGAAGGTATAAAACAGCAGCGTAGCAAAGTCATCCGCCCAGCAAGAATGATTGAAGAGAAATATTGAAACTAAATATTCATCCTTCGCCAACTCGAGTCTTAAAACGCTGTGAATCTAAGACAATTAAGTAGCAAAGGAACTAAGGTATCAAAGAGAAAAAACAAACTCTTAAATTTTACTCGTTTGCAAACGAAACACAAAGAAGAAAAGAAGAAAAAACAAAGCGAAGCTGACCATGACTGGATCAAAATGGCTTTATTCCTACCAGTGTGGCTATAATATTGTGTTATTCGGTGATAACAGTTTCATATCATGGATAAAACTCAATGGTTTCGTCTGAAAAGCTTGAAATTCTATCGTAATACACAAAACAAAGTAAAGCCTTCGAGACCACAAAAGCCTTGAATCAGACGAAAGGCTATCAATAAATTATTAGACCGTTCAGAGCAGAAAAGGAAAAGAAAAGCTTAAATTTCTTTAAGTAAAACTCAAGTAAGGTGAAAAAATATATCTCGAATGATTACTAAGGTGTAAGACGGCTTCAAAGTTGAAAAAAGAGACTACAAAGAAATGAAGATGAGAGCACATTCATTGAACAAGAACAACTAGTCTTGCATGATGGCTTTTTTCGCTTATTTTCTCTACCAAATAAGACTTACACTCTCAATTCGAACTCAAATTATCTGTTCTATGAAAACTAACATTAATAAAGCAAACATAGAGTATTTTACCTGAAGTTACAGCCGGCATTACAAGAATCCGTAGCAGAAAAAACAAGAGTCGTCAAACCAACTGACTCTCGTCCATTGATCGACCAGCCATCACAACGACGGCCATATTACCATGTGACGTCACAGGTCACATGTCTTCTATATCGATTATTAATTATATGCATATATATATGCAGCTGGTATATAGAAGTATAGAGGCACGTGGCTCACACCTCACACAACACTACTTTAGACATCCATAGTATTACATAGAGTATAAGTTTTTTTACTCCGATAAAGGAGTAACGTCCATGCAAAACTTCAGTACGTTTCCATGCTTTTTTATACTATTTTTAAAGTTCCCTTCTTCGAAATACACTCATAGAATTGACTTGGTAAATGAAACGTTCACAAACGCATTTAAGTTAAAACTTAAACGATTTTAACTGATATACGAGATTTCTTTCCTAATCAAGTGGTACGACACAAAATTTATGTATTATATTTTCAATATTCCTTTGTTTATAGAGGGAAAACAAACTGAAATCAATTTTGGCTTTTAAATAAAAATTGAATTTCGTCGTTTTCACTTAAGACAGAAAAAATACCCTAGATATCTAGAGAACGGGTTTTTTAAAAAGTTTATCGAACGCTAAATAACGGTCCCTTTCTTGAAATTCGGTATGCATTTTGAATTTTCATCTTCATGTCAAAGATAACATTTCTTAATTAAAAATTTTCAGGTGCCCATATTCGTGAAATATTCGTCGAATGCACCTGTACATCCGGGACCTACTGCAGGTGCATCAATGTGGCTCGTTGTTTGATTGACTTATTCTAAATTTGGCCATGGATGACAGGCTGGCTAATGAGGAAAGACTGAGATGGGGAACAAACTAACATCATAACAAATAGTTAGGCACTTTGTGAATCAATTGAAGTTCGCAACTACGCTTTGGTTCAGAATATGTTATTTGAATTTCTAGTGAGCCTGAGGAAAAGTGTTATGGCTTGGTTGGCGATTCAGTCCCTATCACAAGAAAATAGACGAATTCAATGACATAATTCATGGTTGTCGGTGAATTATTTATCATATATCCATTAAAGTAAACTAACACATGTTTTGAGAAAACTATAGAAGTAAATAAAGTTGGATATCTACTGAACAGCTTTTTCATTGCGATATGTATTTCCTTTCTTCCCTCAAGGGCTATACTGAAGATAATAAAAAAAAACCCTAATGTAGCACCAAATATAAACTCTTGAATGTAGGATCGTTGATATTTCTCTCCCAGTTGAGTCTTTAAAAAGCATTTACAAAAGCTGAAACACCAACAAAACATTGAACAGCAATTCTTCGATGTGATTGGTCAATTCTAGGCACGTGCAGACCGTACTGTTGGCTGGCTGAGTTGATTAATGAACATCTGTCGTGCCATCAAAATGGGAAACACGATGGAAAAAAATGATGAACTGACAGTGATCCACGCGTTATACGGGTTAGGTCTTGCGCTAGCTATCCCTTGTCATTTACATTTTAGTAATATCGAGATCCATAATATTACCACAAGACCACGAACAGTGTTTAAGCTTCACTTCAAATCTCACGAAAACATTGTCAGCAACAAAACACTGGCCGGCACTAGATCAGACCAAGGAAAATGTTATACGATGAAATGATAAAAATACCACTAGAAATTATATGAGGTCTTTGAAGCGAAAGGCGAATATCAATTAATCGAACGAAAAATGAACTTGAAAATAAAAATATTTTTGAAGACATACAAATAAGAAATCCATAATGATAGCCTACCGCTATATTTAGCGTGATTCATCCCGGCCCTGAATTTCATTTATCCTGGTGTTCGACTACAAAAGCTCCAACGAAAGCCTGGTTGTCTTGTAACCGCCTTGGTAGTCAAACCAAAGCTTTGTAGTTCTGACATCGAAGTTGTGTTCTGTGGAACGGACACCTGTACATCCGGGACATTACGTCAGTCAAGACAGCTGCAGGCGAGCTGTGTGCTATTATTAATTAACACAGAGTCCGCGTTCGACATATAAGTGCGTGAATTATTTACATCTGCCTCAGTATCACATATTAATGATTTAGAGAACGTTTTCTCGCAACGAAGGTGTGGCGAACTTGCATCGACCACCAAGTCAATTAAAATCTAGTTGTATCACCATGGAAACAAAGTGGAAAGATTGGCTTCTTAACTTATATCAGGGATGTACCGCGATTGTTGCATGATAACGTGCCAGTGTTGTGCAGTTTTTCTCTCTCACTTCAACGTAAACAGCCTGTTGGTTGGGCCGCGCAGAGGGTTTATCTCACTTGAGAAAATCTCACGAAAATTCTAATCAATGTCCACCTCCACTGATTGAAACACATTATTTCGATCCATGGAATTATTTATGCATCTTTTTTTCGATATTTAATTTGGTAACTGTGAATCACCGTCACTCATACTAGACTGATGAGAAATTGTCATGCTGTGACTTTATTATAGCATCAACAGCAATCCAACCATCGCATCAAATCAACATTTCCACCTTATGTTATTATTCTCAATATTCATCAAAAATCATTCAAAATAGTAGAAGCGAAATTATGATTAGTTTTCACTTCTTACTCGCTAAAAAGTAAAGCGCAAAGCCGCCATACAGCCAATCCCTTTTTTTGTCATAAAACTCATTTTCAGATATTCTTGATTATTCATTTAGTTCCTCCGCCGTAACCGGAATCCGTACAGCTCTTAAAATCAATAAGGCCTTTCTGATGAGAAAATGGTTCATTATAGAAATATGGTCATGTCATTTCCTAGATAGAGTCAAGTAGAAATATTGAATATCATTAGCAGAGGGAAAAAAACTGACGGTGTCTATTTTGGCTCGAATACTGCGTCATAAACACAAAAGAATGTTGAAACATTACAAAACAAATCGATCAAATGGAAAAAAGTTTGACATCTGGTGGTTGTAAAGAAAATGACAGAGTGTTTTTAGGTGGATTGTTGTTGTTATATATGCAACACTTTTATGTCAGCAGGCTTTTGAAATAAAAACACCTCAATTAGTTTTGAAGCTTTATATTTTTACACAGGATGAATTTTGAACGGAAACGTGAGCCATATTCTGGTTGGATATAAGTATACTGTAATTGGTGGCTTGAACGCGGTATCCTTGTAGATTAGCCATAAGCTCTAAAAATAAATACCATTTACATCATTGACATGTTTGAATTGAATTTCACTAAAAACTGAAAAAGGTTTTTGCCACTTTTGTGTTGCCACATTTGACTAACATTATTATAATTAATTCTGGTCAGTGTATAGTGGGGAAAAAAGAAAGTGTGGTTATACTAGCCGAGCTGGTTGGTTTTTAATGAGCTAGTATTCATTCAGTGAACATTGCTTTAACCATACTTCTCATCCTCATATCCAAGCGGTTTGTGGCCCCTGTTTGCATTTTGGTAGCAGCTGGTTTCAAACTCTTATTATGTTTTTTTTCTGTTTGGCTGGCAAATGAACAGCCCCCGCGCGCCTCCGATAAGCTAAGGCACTGCAGACTTTTTGATGATGTTCGGCGCCAAATTTCCTTTGCCATTAAAAGGACATCTGTTTTGGTTATGTACCAGGGTCCATTGCGGTAAGCCGAGATGGGGCCATGATTTATATACAGTTGATCATTAGGTTAAGTTAGACTTGCCAGAGGATTCGTTACCAGCCATCAATCCGACTCACTTATGCTATTAATACACTCCATGTTTTTTTAAACTTATTTTTGATTTTGGTGTTCTAGATCTTACGGCCTTGCTAATGCTAAACTTCGATTAAAAATCCGTACATTCCTGCTTCAAATAATTTTCATATTTAGCCAAAACAGGTTATTAAGAAGTTATCATCTTTGCTATCGATAGCATATAGAATATATTCGTGGGCGACATATCGTGGGCAATATTTATTTACTATCATCTTATTATCATGGGCATATACATCTTCATCATCATCATCATCATCATCATCATCATCATCATCATCATCATCATCATCATCATCATCATCATCATCATCATCATCATCATCATCATCATCATCATCATCATCATCATCATCAGGTATCATCATCATCATCATCATCATCATCACCACCACCACCACCATCATCATTATAATTTTCAACATTGTCAATAACATTATCATCACCACCATCATCACCATCACAGGCATCATCACCATCATCATCATCAACATCATCATCATCATCACCATCATCACCATCTCAGGATGGCTTTACATAATAATGGTTGAATAAGGCTGCATCATAATTGATTTCAGTATATATTGTTATAGTGATAATGAGTGGAGATCGATTTCAAGGTATTTCGTTGAGAGCTGTGCTTTCTTTTACGAGTTAGAATATGTATTTTATCACTTTGATTTAACTCTTTAACTTGCTTCAAGACTGGTCTGACCAGACTAGATCACTATTGGGAGAAACACCAGCCAAACAAGAACAACCAGTTTTGTCCGGCAGAGCAAAGTTACCAGTTTTATTTCTATGTCTACTGAGCGGTGTCAGTTGTATCGATCCGAAAACACATTTGGTCTGCAGCTTCGTAAAGTAGCAGGCCAGCCGGCATGGATGAATGGATGAATAAGATCAGTTTCGATGATCACCATGGTAATCACATTGAATGACGCTATATAAAAAAACAATCTTTATATTGTGTAGTGTATCCTAGCAACATAATCAGTCAATGATTGACACATGGCTTGTACGAGAAGTTGTTGCCGTTAGCAACCAGACGCCAGCTGCATGTACATGATTGTCCATCAAGAAGACACGTGTGCAACACATTTCAGTCGTCGCGGCTAACGGAAGTAAACCCGGGGAAGTTTGAATACAAGCACTACAATAGTCCACAATTTGTTATCCTAATTAAACTTTAACTCCCGGGTCGGACAGAGATGTGTCATTCGAGAAAACAAAATATTGCAGATATTAAAGATAAAAATGTTAAAAAGAAATACAAGAAACTGATGTGTGTGAAACTCAACACCTCTGTCGCGCGCGCGGATCATATATAGACATGAGGTTACAATTGGCCAAGATAAAGAATAAACTAGAACCAGGCTGTAGATCATGTTCCTGGGTAGAGCACGTGTCGAACAAGTCCTTTACGTTCATCTGTCTTGAAGAGTGACCGGCCCGTCATGTCAGATCACCCGGCTGTCTGCTGGATCGAGCTGACAAGGAGTATGGCGTGTAGTCTTTGAGGTATTTGGTACAAGCATTCAGTAATACGCAAAGTTCATCAATAATAAAATTAATCCAATCATTTAAACAGTTTCCCTTGGCCTCGGGCATTATGTAAGCAGTTCTTAGCTACAATAGAATGAATAGTCAACATGCTGACCCACCTGCCTGCTGCTGTACAGCGGGTGTACCTGTCTAATTACCATGGAAACCTGTATGATGGACAGATTCATGACAGATTGTTTTAAACGCACTAAACAATAGAAGACGCCAATCAAGGAACAAGAAATGATAGAATAATCTATGTGTCTATGTGGCTACAATATATAACACGGGAGTGGATAAAAATAGAATATTCAACAATTATGATAACCTGACGTGTTTTCCTGACTGCACCATAATCCGCACATGCTTAACTAATGTCACATACACACTCAGTGTAATGAACACTCACCCTTACTGTGGACGTCTTTCTCATATGCCTTCTGGCTGATACACACATCATCCATATTATTACGACATATAAGGAATTGAAAAGTCCTCATTTTGGTCAATCCATCGAAGTTATCCATGATCACTATCATCCATCAACAACAACTAGTATTCGATTTAACAAAATTAACACCGAATTCCCTATAATTCAAAACAACCCAAAGTAGGTTACTTATACAAAAATATATGAGTGTCCGCTGACCATCATAGATCGATGAGCATGAATATTTCTCGAGAGTCAATGTATCCATGGTGACGCCTGTACATTGCCAGAAGCTAAGGTAGGTCGCATATAACATCCACTGAGATCAAATGTTCTTTTCGCAATCCTATTGCTATATAGATCAGGGTTAGTGTTAGTGGTTCGTCCATATCCATTCAGTATATCGAGTCCAGTTATCGTCCATGCATTTTTCTCAACAAAAACGTTTGCTGTAGGAACCTTATAACAGGAAAAAACCTGTTTTAGCCTGATGTGATCCATAGTTTAGTGTTATCCTAGTAACCATGGAATCAATAATGCTCGATAGAAGCAGACATTACACTCATTATTTTTTTGATCAGTGATCCGCCCTTATGTGCTCTGCTCGATAACTTATTAAAACAAATTTAAGATGCGAAGCATGAAGGACCGGTTTCTGTCTCCATGACAACCGATCGCTGTTTGATCACCAGTAGTAGAAATGAAACAGGAAGAAAACTATGAGATGAAGACTAAACTGATAGGACTCAAGATTGTATTGACTGAATGTGGCTTAGCTATGTTGTATTCAGCTGTCCATATGTCTCTATTCCTCTATTCATTAGTCACTCTGACAGTGCATGTGTTTGACAGCTAGTCCTACCAATACTTAACCAACTGCATAACGCTGTCTTTTTCCCTTTTCAAAATTTCGTTGCTTCCAAAGTTGAAGCCTTCAGGAAGACGAAGGTAGTAAATAGAAACATATTCTAGATCTTTGGGCCTGTATTCGCTTCATTTGTTTGTACATGTCAGTGATACATGACAGACGTGAATAAACTGAATAATCATTTAGCCTTACTTATCCCGAACTGATATGAATAAAAACTATGGGTTAGTAAAGATCAGAAACAAAACAAGCTATATCAATAAATTAATCTTGAAACTGATGCTGTTGTATGTGTTGATACAGGTATTGTATATAGGGATACAAGTGTATTATTACCTACTATTACATAATACATAATACATAATACATAATACATAATACATAATACATAATACATAATACATAATACATAATACATAATACATAATACATAATACATAATACATAATACATAATACATAATACATAATACATAATACATAATACATAATACATAATACATAATACATAATACATAATACATAATACATAATACATAATACATAATACATAATACATAATACATAATACATAATACATAATACATAATACATAATACATAATACATAATACATAATACATAATACATAATACATAATACATAATACATAATACATAATACATAATACATAATACATAATACATAATACATAATACATAATACATAATACATAATACATAATACATAATACATAATACATAATACATAATACATAATACATAATACATAATACATAATACATAATACATAATACATAATACATAATACATAATACATAATACATAATACATAATACATAATACATAATACATAATACATAATACATAATACATAATACATAATACATAATACATAATACATAATACATAATACATAATACATAATACATAAGAAGATAAGAATGAGAAGATATTTAGCAAACCTTACAGCCTAGCTAGTTCTGACCGCAGTAAGCCAAACTAGTTTTATTCTACTCAGATTGCCGTCAATGTCAATATAATTGATTAAGCCTGATTATTCATATACTTATGCACAAATGAAATATATATGTGCTTCTTAACGTTCTGAACTTGGAATTTTTGTTAATTTATGATGGAGGAGGGTTGATCGATTGTCTAACTAAATGGTTAATGTTACAAAGTAAGTAGTAAGGCAGCTAGCCGGGTTGATATTCATAGTATTCTCCCATCCATACACTACCTTAGCTAGTCAAATACCTTAGCTACAAAATATTTCAGCCGTTTTTGTTAAAAAGTTAAAAAGTACATATGTTTTTCGTCCTCAACAACAGAATATTCTGCGCGATCAGTAAAGGTTGTACTTACGTCGAACCGGATAAATCTTGTAAAAACCGCTCTCCAACATTGAATCTGATTTCTTGTTGTGATTTCCTTTTGATGAATCCTTTCTGAAGAGTGATAGATATGTTCTTATGCACAGAGCACAGATCAGAATCGAATCATCTTTGCGTACGAAACCGTTGTTTGTTTAGCTGGTTAATAGCAAATGTATTGGGGGTTGCTTGTTAGTATATGCCGCCTCAGTCTCAGTGCGACTAGCTGACCGACTTGCTATATGTGCCTGCAGGTGCTTACAAATGCTCTAATACATTCACCGAGAAGGTTTGTTGACATTTGCGGGCTGCCAAAATATATAGTATTACTAGACTTGATTGTTAAATGTTGAAGCTCCGCAGCACAAGACATGCGCATGCGCAATCCATACTACGAGCAGGTTGCTCAAGCCTTTTTGGTTTATTTATCAATCTTTTTGTCTATTTTTATCATATTTCAAGCGAATTGAAACACGCCTCGTATTAAACTTCGAGTAAGTCTTCGGTTTTGTTGGCAAATTCTGCTGCAGATACCAATTTTTTTCGCCAGAGAGACGAATATTATACAATTCAGGGAGAACAAACAACTTGATGCTTAGAATTCAGCACGCTGAGTCCAATTATGAAAAGCAAATTTCTCAGGATTAATCAACATGCGATGTGTCGTAATTAATGGCAAAAAGCCAGAGCAGGTGTTCGTGTCGTATCACCTGATTCTAGCCACCACATCTCGTGTATATCATATCCACGTAGCGCGCGATGCTCGGCTATGATTGACAGGTGAGTATACAGTACGCAACCTGCTGAACAAATTGAACTAAAGACGAACCAGAACCAATTCTGATTGGCTGTGTTTTAATCCATGTAATTTCCTTCTATTTTCACTGCTTCCTTATTTGAAAAGTTTAGTACTTCTTGTAAGGTATCTAGAATATTGCTTATATCCTCTGTTATATTGATTAAATGTCACCTCTATCATGCAGTCATACATATGTATATATGTATAATATATAATATATTCATCTACTGATTGACTCCCCACATCTTCCTATTCATATCTCCAACCTTTTCTTTTCCCCAGTAACAAAAAGTAATTTCCATCGTTTCTCTTTTTCCTGGTTTGTCAAGCAACAAACATGTTCAGTGGTTATGAACGCTTCCCACAAAATGATTAAAAAAATCAAGGAGTTTGGTTTTCAACAATGGGTCGCTGTAAATGAGATGAAAGATATTCCAATATGAAAGATAAAGTCTTCCGGCTAGTTGTTATTACTTTTAGTTTGTTGATCATGATATCTAGGATAGCTATAGCAACTAACATTGAACAAGAATGACAACCATAAAATATTCATAGTCGTCGTCAACTGACTTGGCATTTCTGAAATGACTAAATGAAAATCCACAAATCGCAGACAAACCCTGCCATTCCAAGGGCGTTTATTAGTGAATTGAATTTTTTATTCCTTTTACAGTTCAGCTGTGAAAAACTCAAGGAAGTAACTGGTTCAGTAAGACTCAGGATGAAAAAAGAATTAAGAACTTCGTATAGCTACCGGCAAAAGCCTAAGTGTATTTCATTTAGGCCTGCATGGTTCATGATTATCATGATTATCATGGAAGATTTAAATAACAGATCATCGAATACAGCTGCCTCCAAGACCTCACATTACCATAACACACAATGACGAATGGAATCAGTTGATCGAGCGACCCTAAAACATTGTTCTAGCGATCTGTCCAAAACTAATCCAACCCAGTAAAACTGATGTAAAACACTGATCACACAGATCACCACAAGAAGTGATCCAGGCTAGCTTGTAAGTCATGCATTCATTTTGAGTTGGTTTCGCTGTTTCCGGAGCAATTATGGCTTACATCTCGTCTAATTATACTCCGCACTGCTTTTCTAATTAAAAAAAGGCAGTAATTGAAACTAGTAGCACAAGCGGGAACGAATCACTAGCTAGGTACCGTTCATGACGTCCAACATGAAAATCGCAACTTAGATGTTAAGTTCTAATAGATATTTTTGCCATCAACGTATGTTGAGGACAGTAAGGTCAACACGAAGCATCAGAACATGATAAATATAATGAATAGGTTCACCTTGAAGCTGAATATGCAAAACCTGATGATTATCAGATTAAGCCAAAAACTATTAATCAGAGCCCAGCATGCCTAGCAAGACGCTAACAAGGAATCTTGCAATTAACGGGGAAAACTTCCTTTGTTGAATATTTGCGTCTAAACAGGAGGGCAGCCGGGCGGTGACAAATCACATCATCAACATCAGTACCGATCGAGTCTAGATCTTCTTCTTTTTCTTCTTTTCCTTGTCTATATGACACGTGGTCAACACAAGTATGTATCAGATCAACAAAACCATTCGGCACTTCTTACTACCCCCTGCCACGCGAAGTACGTGCTATAATTGATGTGTCACAAAGCGAACCTAAACTAGCCTTTGTGCTCGTGAAGAGGTGTGTGTGTGTGTGTGTGTGTGTGTGTGTGTGTGTGTGTGTGTGTGTGTGTGTGTGTGTGTGTGTGTGGTGTTGGGAGGGGGGGGGGGGGATCGAGCGCTCAAGATTCTTACAAGATAACTATGAGAGAATAGGTTAATGACCTCCGAAAATAAGACCAGATCATTACCTGAATCTGTTTTTTTTTTTATTTTTATTTTTTTTACGCGGAAGTGAAAGTTCAATTTCTGAGTGGTAAATGTCCTCAAGATATAACCAAAGGGAGGCTCAAAGAATGGCTTTATCGAAAAGCTTGATATAAACGACTGAATGGGAAAATGCGTGCTAATCTGCACATGAACAGTATTCGGGTACACCATGCATGACGAATTGCGAGAAAAAACACAGATATCTATTATTATCTGTGGATGATGGCTAGTGAACACTAGCGTGGACTGCGTCCTGGTGTTTCTAATGAAACAGTTATCGTAGATTTATAAGTTTTACACCGTAGTGAAAATGGAAACTGACGTTTCGGACGTTAGTCCTTCGTCGGAGTCAATCAAATTTTCTATTATTATCTGTTATTTTCAAATTGAAAAAGAGAAAAAAATAGGAACAGAAAATGCGACAAAAAATAGGAAAAACCTTGAGTAAGTATAATATTTATAGGCCACCCAAACAGGTACTCATGCAAATCCTTTTCAGTTCGACGGTCTTGACTCATGTCTTGGATCATTGGAAGCCCAATTTTTTTCCATTAGGCCACGGTTCCATGAATTTAGCATAATGATAACCATGACAACAATGCACCATGTAGATTAGACTTTTCATCCGTCATAGAGTTTTCCGCGATTCCGTGCGTGGCAGAGTGCAAGGGATTAGCTGTATGGCCTTCCCTGATGCCTTCGGGCTAGAACATTGTTCCTGCAGAACGTCTAATTGCCGTCAGGTCCGAAGTCCATACGATACCTCAGTTCTGCGGATGTCTCGGGGTATCTCGGGGTATGGCAAAGTGCAATCGAAGTTTTTGAAATTACTACAGTGAAAACCGGTTTACTTTGTTTACATGGTACTGTCTCATCCAAAGGGGCGTTTCTCAGTATTTTATACTCCATATGATTGGTTGCATAGTACTGTCTCACCCAAAGTGGCGTTTCTCAGTATTTTATACTCTATATGATTGGTTGTATTGTACTGTCTCACCCAAAGTGGCGTTTCTCAGTATTTTATACTCTATATGATTGGTTGTATTGTACTGTCTCATCCAAAGGGGTGTTTCTCAGTATCTTATACTCTATATGATTGGTTGCATGGTACTGTCTCATCCAAAGGGGCGTTTCTCAGTATTTTATACTCTATATGATTGGTTGCATGGTACTGTCTCATCCAAAGGGGCGTTTCTCAGTATCTTATACTCTATATGATTGGTTGCATGGTACTGTCTCATCCAAAGGGGCGTTTCTCAGTATCTTATACTCTATATGATTGGTTTGCATGGTACTGTCTCATCCAAAGGGGCGTTTCTCAGTATCTTATACTCTATATGATTGGTTGGATGGTACTGACCCAGTACTTCAAAGCAGCCCTTGAACTGATGTATACATTCGATAAATTTTATTTTCTTATTCTTTCTACTTACATTGTATTATACTACGTATTGTACTGCATGGAGCAGCAGTACTCAATGCCAATAAATTATTACGTTAAAAAGTCCTTTAAAATGTAAACTACTTAAGAATAGTGATAAAATTAGTTGTACCTAATTTCTTTGTGTTTTATCTACAGACAAATAGATGAACATACAAAACACAGGCTTTAGCTCTTATGAATTTTTCAAGTCATTTTGCGTGAACAACGAATCATAAATCTGGCAGTTTATCATATTTATTAATTATGTAAAATTGGTCCATGGATGAGAATAAATAAAGGTTCGTATTTGACGAAAAGAAAAGAAGAATCTTAGGCCGTGTTCAAACGTCGATCTTCTCATGAGCCGAACCTAATGGCATCAAACAAGACTGACCCCGCTATTATCTAGTGTTTTTAATGCGTTCGGTTCATCATGAGAAGTTCGATGTTTGAACCAGGGATTATTACAAGACTGCTGGAAGTGGGTTAGTCTTTGTAAATAAGAAAGAAACTTGAACATCGTGTAAAAAAGTTCGTAACAATACTGACGTTTTGGTGTTTCGTCGTTCGTTGGAGGAAGTTTCCTTCTTATTCACTTGTTGTATCCACTGAATTAGTAAGAGAACAGCTACTCATCTTTTAGTAGTCGTTTCTAAAATATCTGACAACACGCACTGGTAACTGATCTAACAGTAGGTGATCGTAGAACCTGGAGGTGAGCACTTTCTGATTTAAGAGTTTTCTGTCTCTTAACATCAACCTTCATGTCAATGTTTTCTAGATCTGTTGGTGTCAGTGAATCTCGTTTACCTGACCCTCCATTACACAAATGATCGCCATTATTTCCTATTAGAGTTCTTTCCAGTTCCGAGAAACTATGAATATACTTAGCAGCACTTCCTTTGCGTTCAGACACCAGGCAGCTGTAGTCGGGATGCACAGTCCTATCACTTCCATCCTGGAGCATAACACACTCATCCAGGTTACTGACTAGAGTTGTATTTTCCTTTAGTAACAAGTGGTTACTATTAGTAGTACTAGAAGTACAGGTTCCTTGTTCTCCAAACATGTTTTCCTTATTACTTTCATCTATACAGTCTAGTGTTGTAAACTTGTTTTCGCCGTGTAGTAAAAAGTTACTTCTATTCATACAGTTTGTTTTTCCACCTCCATTTTGTTGCTGAGTATTGCCTTTAGAGCTGTTATCGTCGTTACTAGTCTGACTAGAAGTCGTATGGCCTAAATGTCCAATTCGTTTATGTCTAGTACCACTCCCATCTAGTCCACCATCCCCTTCACTACCACTATCATCTCGTCGGTATTGTCTCGGGCTCCGTCGACAACTAGAGCTTGTGTTCAATCGTTTCATGTGTTTATCTAAGTCATCATCATCTGAACTACTGCAGCTAGATGACCGTCTGCTACCAGATGAAGTAACAGGTGACAGACGTCTTGGGTTTCTTCTGGGTTTAATGGCTCCCCCTCCCGTGTGCTTACGGGACCGTTCTATTCGAGGAGAGTTCATTGGACTGTCATCCAAGTCTGATTCACGTTCTTCAAAGATTTGGTTCAAATGTAAGGGTGTACTCTTGGCTTTAGCTAGAGGCATGTGCGAGTTGATTTGTCTGCGGCTGCGTGGTTTGGAAGAAACAAGAGAAGGTCTTATGCTGTCTTCTGTTGAATACGAACCACGAGATGAAGAAGGGCCTGAAGCAAAGTCGTCCAAAGAACGGAATATTCGATGGCTTTCCATGAGATTCCCGTCATCATCTTCCATGGAACTATGTAAAGCTTCGTCAACTTCAACTGCGTGAGCCTAAAACCACATGAACATGCAATAATGTTAATGGGTGGTACATTACACTGATCTTACCTATACTATGCCCTGTGTTCCAAATATCCCTGGCATGACAGCATACTGTACCTGGATGATCTTGTTCATAATTTGTCCTTCTCTTGGCACTAGTCGTCTAGAGCTTGTTCTTGGACTATTGTCACTGGATTTCTCAGATCCGCTGTCACTTTCTGCAGATGATGGTCTGTCGGAAAACAATTCAAGTATTTCATAATATGCATAAACTTTGTCTGTCTAATAAACATGGTTAGTGTTATCCCAAAGTCCAGTCTGCCCCAGGAGATATGCAGTCCCCTTGCACCTCTAGATCTCGGGTTTGATTCCTAGTGTACAGTAGCCAAGAGTGGAATAAAAAAATAAAATAAAATAAAATGGAAAAATTCCAAAAACCAAAGTCAGGAGCAAATTACAGTGACAAGTTTGACTTGTCGACTCTTCTACTTTGCCTTTCTGTATTTCGCTTTTCAGACTGAAATCTGCCTTTACTCCTGTGGCAGTCGGTCCACTCAGTTGACATATGACAATATGATTTCTGCTCTTCACTCAACCCAGAGGTTGTTTCAGGGTTACAATAAAATGAGAGTATAATGTGAGTATAAGTTAAAGTGTAATACCTCGAAGGTGTTCTGTGTGCTCTTAAAGCATTTTCTTGTAGTGAACCTCGACTTCGTTTCTTCTTCTTTGCAACACTCGGGTGATTAACATCATTGATTATTGGTTTAGTTCTACGAAGCTGTTCAGCTAGTAAATAGTACGTAGCGGCAGTATGGTCGTATGGATCCTCTTCAAGGGACCTGCTTACAAATCATTACAACATGTTAATGATATCGGATTATGATGTAATAGGAACGTTCTTTAGGCTGAAAATCTTTTCAAATAATGAATGGCCTGTTTGTATCATTTATTCCTGCCCTGCCCTGCTCTGTACCGTACAGTTAAGATAAATTATCGTATTTTAGGACTAGTCTTTCTCTGTTAGGTTTGGTTGGGACCCAATGTATCAGGTAAAGAATGAATTAACAAAACCATGGTCTTTCACTTGAGGTATAATTGCCATGGTAACCTTAAGTTATTGTTGGGTATGCATGTTGGATTGTCATGGCTGGAGAGGGGGGGGGTAAGGGGGGTATACATAGTATATTGTCATCAGGATCCAAATGATCAACAAAGGGCTTATGTTAATCTTGTTTCATGTTTAACAACAACTTTTGATCACCTGATAAAATATGTTGCTCACTGACATACCCTCTTTTTTATGTTTCAGCTTTTGTATACAAAAAATCAGGTTATGCTAATTCCCCCAAAAACATTGTCGGCCTGATAGGAAAGGGCTTAACACAGGTAGCCCACTTCAAAACATTAATATCTTAATGGTCAGAAGTGTGGGGCTAGAAAGACTTTTATTTTATTTTTCCTTCCATATATAAATGTCATTTACAGCTATTCAAAAAAGGTTGTCTAAGCCAAAGAATACAGGTGATAAGTGACAGGAGGTAAGTCTCTGCAAGACCCAAGAATAACTGGAATGACTTGTGGTTGTTATTATTATTCTCATCAAGAAACATCAACAGTGTTTCTTCTTGTGGTCAAAGCCATTTGAAACACCTTGATTATTCATTGTATGCCCATAATTCTTTTTGGTCTTGGAACGACCTATCACCTATCTACTTTGTTCCTGACAACCGTTTTTGAAACAGAACACAAACCTTAAGATCTGTTCTCTAGTGGCTATGTTCCCTGATTCCATCTTATCCACTAACGTTAAGTGTTCCTCATGTGTAAGTGGTAATTCTGCAACCAGTGGTACATCAAATGGTACTAACGGGGTACTACCTTGCTGTAACCAGGGATGTTTTATTATTTCCCCTATGCTTGCACGATGATGTGGTTCACGTTTAAGCATGCGGGATATAAGGCTGAGGAATTAATCATATTTATCTTTATTTCTTTTTTCATAGCAATTGCATAGATTGTTGTCATAGCCAGAGGTCAATAAACCTCTTGCTCTTGGTCATAATGTTTGCCTATTTCAGACCATGCAATGGTACAAATTATTTGTCTGACATGACAGGAAAAAAAAGAAATAGCAACTTCAAGATAATAGGAATTGACAACATAAGATAAATACATATAAAAATTACGATTTTAAAATCATGTAATCAATCTATTCTGTCAACAGTAACTATTGGGTAGAAAACAACACATTAACCAACTGCCCACTCAACTCAACCAAATGCGGTGAATATTTTTTACCTTTTGCATAGACTGGAAACATGTGGAGGAACTTTATAGCGGCAATCCATTATTTTTGTTAAGGTTTCACTGTCATTGGCTTCATTAAATGGTGCTTCACCACTGACCAACATATATAAAATGACTCCTAAACTCCATACGTCTATAACAGCAGAACACAAATGAATTGCATTAGACAAGTCTGAACTATTAGGGACGGACCTTTGATATTTGATGGGGGGTGGGCCAATTCTAAGTTTACTAGATTTTTTTCCCTGCCTCAAAGTGCTGCACAATATTTTTTTACTGTGCCAAGTGCTTGCATGACATTTTTTCATTCTATCTCAGTTAACTTTTTAGTTATTATAGACAGTCTGTACCTAACTTCCTGGTTATAATAATCATTGTAATCCAAAATATGTCATAAGAGGTACTAAATAAAAATGATATATGTCTATGTCATTCATTTTTTTGATAGTATATAAATACAGAACGAATGTCTAATTTTTCATTGACAGTCTATATACACAATATACAAAGTATAATTATACATTACTACCAACAAATGCATAGTTACATATCTCAATTGGCTAAAGTCTCAATTGCAAGCCTGTCAATGAAATACCAATATTCCTGACAGATGCTGAGTTTTCTGTACTATTAAATATCTGAACACTTGACCCTGGTGTTGTCTCAGGGATATGCAGAAACAGTAGGTTTTGCTAGGAAGATCCTAGTACTAGGGATATCTTCCTCCCAAGTATTTTATTTGCATGGAGGTATAACACAAACATTTTAAAATATAAATACAAAAATTTACATGTACAAGCAACATCAATCTGCAGTTAATGTAGAGACAGCTAGAAAAGATGTATCCAGGCAGAGTATAAGGCTATCCTTTCTGCAAACCAGTTTCTGTGATAATATTTCTCTCCCAGGGCCAACTGTAAAAGAACCATCCTGCACTTGTTTCATTTGGTTCAAAAAAAGGAAAATTAGCAAATCGAATTTATGTGCTCCCTCGCATTTTTGTTGTTGCCATATAAGATAATGCGCACTGGTATTATTTTTAAGGATCGAGACCTTGCTTGATATTTTTTGAGGGATTTAACCCAATCCCCCCCCCCCCCCCATCAAATATCAAATAGTCTGTCCCTTACATTGATAATGTGAAGATGTAATACTACCCTTATTACAGATGTCAAAGACATTTATAAAGAGAATATCCGTGATCAAAGACACGTTTTGGCTCATCACCATAACATAATCTGTTAGTATACCTGGCAAGAATTTTTTTTTTTTTGAAAGGATGTATAAAATATGTACATATTTTTATTTAAAGAACACTATCTCCTTTTTTTCTTGTAACCTTAAATAAACTTGATCTTTATCGATAGATGTACATTTTGAAATTGTGTAAGTATGTGTGTGCAAATACGTAACTTAAATGGAAACTTATGTAAATATGTAAGCTTATAAGCGTATCAAAATTTCCTACATTTTGCTGTCCTATTTTAACATTCTAAAATAAAGCTAAAAAGACTAATTAAGAAGAGAAATAATTACAGATAATAGAGAGAATAAGGAGATGAATACAGCGGAAGATGTCCTTCGGTGCAGGGAAAACAACAGCTACAAATTATTATAAGCTTATTTAAACGTGATTTGAAAATCAAAACAGGAATGATTTTTGAATCAAAAATGACGGTCGAAGCTAAAAGAAAACCAATCCTTGGTGTTTTCAATAATTTGGATCGAACAGGATCGTTAAATCAGTTTTGAACATATTTCCTCCTTCAAGTACTCGGTTCCTAAATGTACAAATAAAGAAAAGCAAATAATATGTTGATTGTTTTCAAATATGAAGATCGTCTTGGAATTTTTCTAGCTCTCAGCCCTAATATCTAGAAAAATTATCTAGAAAAAAACCTAATTATCTAGGAACTACTTTACAAGTTTGGAGTTTAAAGGATGCAGTAATAAAGTTAAATGGTAGGTAGAAAAGTAAAGAATTTACGTGGGTAGGTTGGTTAGTAATAACCAGTTCTAAATATCTTACCAACAGCAGGCGCCTCGTAAGCATCTCCCAGTAAAACCTCGGGTGCTGAATACGCCAAAGATCCGCAAGCGGTCTCCAGTTTCTGATTTGGGATAAAATTATTCGAAAATCCAAAATCTGTCAGCTTTGCTAAGTCTTGATTCTTAAAAAAGATGACATTTTCAGGCTTTAAATCTCGATGTACGACATGCAACTTATGGCAATAGTCAATGGCAAGTACGATTTGTCGGAAGAAGTAGCAAGCTTTTTCTTCGGTTAAACCTCGTTCATGGTTCATAATATAGTCATACATGTCTCCACCATCGCCCAGTTCAAGGATAAGGTACAGTTTAGTTTTAGTATCGATTACTTCGTACAATTTAACGACGTTCGGATGTTGTACAAGCTTCATGCACCGTACTTCTTTCATGAGATGTTCCCTCGATATCTCGTCTAGTTTTGTTTTATCGATCACTTTAACTGCTACTTGTTCGCCAGTAAATACATGTCTTGCAGTTTTAACGACTGCATAGTGTCCTTTACCTAATTTTTCTCCCAAATCATAAAGTCCTGCTATTTGACTGTCCTCTAGACTTGATTTCCAGCTATGTTTCGCCATCTTGTCTTTTGAAATGGACGACGATCGCTGTTCCCAACCAACAATGCAAATGTCAAGCCTGTCAGCCAATCACATCCTTTCTTGCTTTTACACAACCCCAACAGGAAACTCCATTATTCAGTTTATTTTATTTTATTTATTTTTTTATTTTTTGGCCTTCTTATTACTAAGTACTGTACTTCAACAAGTTCGAAATCACTAATATCAAAAACCACTTTCCTATTCCTATGTCAATTGTTTGGTAGTCTATAAATTATGAATGAAATATGAAATACAAAAGGTTGAAAGTGTTAACGTTGAAGGGATTATTTTGATAGGCACTTTGCCATCCCGCCCAAGCCGTCTACAGGGACCACCGTTTATCAGGGATTTATTGTTTATATTTTATCTAAGCGAGGGAGGGCTGGATGAAAATAAAGGGGGGCTTGAAATTTTAGTGGCCCTGAAAAGAGGGTCTTGTAATAATTGATGAGTTATATGAAAGCCTTCAATTGCAAACTATTGGAAATAAACAGGGGGTCCTGAAAAGAATTGAACATACTAATGAGGGGTTAGAAAAAAAAAATATTTTGATGTTTTCTCACCTCCCTCTCCCCCCCCCCCCCCCCCCCCTGTACTCGTACTTTTTATTGCTTCAAAAGCGTTACGGCAAAAGCGCGAAGGGCAAGATCCCAAGGTAAAACTTCTTATGTACCCTGATCTACCCTGACTATTTTGAGGAAAATAAAAACACGAAGTCACCATGATCTCCCACTCTTTATGAAGACGGAGTATGGAGAATTATCCTGCTTGCAAAAAAAGTTTTTAAAATGCTGGCTACGCCCCTGGCTTAAGATGCTCGAACACTGTTCTCAATGTATGCCAAAACAATTACCTACTGCAGCAAAGCTAAGATATAAACAACCATACAGAAGTAAATAGACAAGACAAAGAAAGAAGACACATGATTTGTTCTTGTGACTATTTAATTCATGACAATAGAATTTCCCGCCGTTTTTTGGTGCATCAAAAATAACCTTGACGTGTGTATCTAAGCGTAACAAATGTCAACCAATAAACCAATCAAATGCCACACATACCATTCATATGCCTGGTGTGATGTGTTCTCCACCAATCACAGCCTTTGTTTTTGAAGTCTTGTTCTTTCTACACGTGCTCGGAACAGCGTTGTTGCTTTCAACTCGACAAACAAAACGTTTCCACCCGTAACAGGACTCTACTTTCATTATTACTCTTCTTCCTATCGAAAAGAAATCTAAAATCTTCTTACAAGAGGACAAATAATGTACTGCTCTAGTGGAATACGGCTAAACAAAAGTTTGAACGATGACTTGGATAATGTTATTTTCGATTTTCGTGAGCGACTGAAGGTCAAGAAGGACTCGCAAACTACACTACTGCCACAACAACAAAGTCTGGGCGAAGATTCACAAGCTGTTGTAACTAAGCAAGATATTTCTGAAACGCCTTTGAACACTTTTATGTGTCCAACTTGTGACCCATTTAGAACTTCTCAATCTTACGATACACTAATGGAACTGATAGGACAAGGCAATTTGATCAAAGAAGCTGTTCGACTAATAAAGAATGCCAGACGAAGTAAACAATTGAAACGGCTTACACCTACAAGCAGATGATGAATGCGGCTTTTGGTTAAATGTTTTTGTGAAACTTATAAAATTGCAAGAAAATTGTATAAAATGTAAATCATAAAAACAGGAAAGACTTTTATATACAGGAGAAAGCGACAGCGTAAAGTATGTTGAGCCGCGAAGACCAAGAATCTTTGTTTACCACCGTAACTTGTGTTCGAATACACGCTCATTCATTCGACTGTTTACTATACACTAACTTGGAATATGAATGATTTATTGGATATCACAACAAATATGCTTCAATGTATGAATTTACTTCTAAGCAACCGACATGGCTTCAATATTTTGAAGAAAAAGGACAAATTTTTGACTGTGCGTGCGTGCAAAGAATCGTATTTTGAGAACTATTCCTGCTGTTGTTATTGTGACGTCAGATTCAATTATGGCGAGCGCCTCGTTGTTTGAATTACAGCTGAACAGCTAACGGAAGAATAAATAATCTCGTCTAGATTACATTAATGAATTCAAATTAGATTGATACGAAGCAAAAGTATCAGAATTATCAATAAAAAATAATAAAAGGATACTTCGTGCACTGTATTTGTTCTCTTGAAAAGTGCTTTTGACCAGAGTTAATAGAGGGGATCCCTCTATTAACTCTGGTCAAAGTAAATGTAAACTATAAGTGATTACTAAATACCTGTGTTTTCCATATATAAAAATTGATGTATGAAATAGGAAAGTGAAGTTTGGTCCTCCTGTGGATTGACAGTCCGTCCATTGGACTGGGGATGAACAACTAGGAACGCCTGTCTACTATTTGCCATTAGTGTTGATTAGTGCTTGCATGCAGTTGATAACATGAACATTGGTGTGGACAAGCTTCCAAAGCTTATCGTATTCGACTTGGGTAAGAGTTTTAGGTCTTTAGTACGGAGCCCGATTAGTGCCATGCAAATTTCGTGATTGATTTTCCTTTTCTCGACTTTTTTCTCGACTTTTCTCGGCTTTACACTGTTGTTAGCGGTCAAAAAAAGTCGAGAAAAAATAGTCAGGTCTGATGGCGACAAAAATAGGTTTAATTGAGTACAAGCACCAAACAAGCTTCGCTCATGTGTCTGTTTTAAAAAGTACATTAATCATGTAAAGTTTTAGTCATTTTGTCTTATTTTTACAGAGAAATTCTTTATTTTATGTTTTGTAAACTGACTCTGTCTAGCCAATGAGTCATCAGTTGCTAATTTGCATATTTGGAAAACTTTTGATATCTCCGCAACAAAAAGAGATATCCAAAAACTGTAAACGCCATTCTGACTGTTTTAAACAACTCTTTCATGATAAAGTTAAAACTTGAAGGAAAGTTTTTTGTTTCATATAAATTTTATACATATTTAAGAAAAATATAAAACGACAACGTTTCAATGTTCCCAGAACATCATTATCAAGTCAAAAAATAATAGATAGAAAATTTAAATATATAGTATTGACGAAACAATGAAAGTAAATTAAACAAAAAGTTTTGCCCGTATTGAGTCCGATTGTTTGTTTAAGCTAGGTTTGAGATGCTTTATAAGGAGCATCTCATTAACAAGACAATCAAATTTTCCCTTGCGTCTTTTCAGCACTTTGAATTGGCTTTCTTTCACAGTTCCATGCTCTTGGGCATGTCTTCCAATTGATGAAGTTGGAGCTTTGTGTTCAGCTACTCTTTGGTGCAAATGTCTAGTTGTAAAGCCAACATAATCTGCTTCACACAGATCACATTTGTAGTAATAAACGATGTTGCGTTGACTCACAATAGACGGTTTTCTTTCGTTAGGCTTCAGTACTTGTTCCAATTTCATGCTTGTAAAAACAGGTTGTATATTCAAGCCAATCTTATTCCCAAGTGAACACAGGCATGGAGATCTTGAAGAAGGGATCGCGCTTAGAGACAGAAGTGTATAGAAAACCTACTAATACAGGTTTATTATTGCATTTCCATAGTCATGTTGACAAGCGATATAAAGAATGTTTGATTAAGACCATGGTTCATCGAGATAAAGCCTTATCATCAACGCCTCAAGGCCTAGAGCAAGAATGTGACAAGCTGCGCACCATTTTCAATCGGTTGGACTATCCCAAGGGATCAGTTAATTCTACTGTTAATAGAAGCCTTCAAAGTGAACAAAAAGTACCATCAACTGATAATGAGAAACCAATAAGGTTAAGTATCCCATTTAAAGACCAGAGAGCAACTAATGCTGTCAAAAAACAACTGTGTTCACTTGGGAATAAGATTGGCTTGAATATACAACCTGTTTTTACAAGCATGAAATTGGAACAAGTACTGAAGCCTAACGAAAGAAAACCGTCTATTGTGAGTCAACGTAACGTCCTTTATTACTACAAATGTGATCTGTGTGAAGCAGATTATGTTGGCTTTACAACTAGACATTTGCACCAAAGAGTAGCTGAACACAAAGCTCCAACTTCATCAATTGGAAGACATGCCCAAGAGCATGGAACTGTGAAAGAAAGCCAATTCAAAGTGCTGAAAAGATGCAAGGGAAAATTTGATTGTCTTGTTAATGAGATGCTCCTTATAAAGCATCTCAAACCTAGCTTAAACAAACAATCGGACTCAATACGGGCAAAACTTTTTGTTTAATTTACTTTCATTGTTTCGTCAATACTATATATTTAAATTTTCTAGCTATTATTTTTTGACTTGATAATGATGTTCTGGGAACATCGAAACGTCATCGTTTTATATTTTTCTTAAATATGTATAAAGCAAACTTTTTATCGCTGAATTTTATAATCAAATGTATAAACAAGAAGACTCTTATTATATAAATTTTAATGAAATTTAACCATCTAATTGAGAGTGTGGCGTGCCTCCCCAAACTGCCATTTTTTGGCACCCACTCCTAAATGTGTTTAGTATGACCCAAGGAACATTTGTACAAAGTTTGGTGCTTGTACTCAAAAGTACACAATCTTTTCGCTAACAGACCTAACTAAAAGTCAAGAAAAAAGTTGAGAAAAAAGTCGGGAAAAGAAAAATCAATCACAAAACTTGCATGGCACTAATTGGGCTCCGTACTTTAGAGAGTATTTATTTGATCTTAGGACTGTGATTGTTATGGATGTTAAGAAACATAAACAAACTAACGGTCAAGCAACTTCAACCTCGTTCCCAGACCCTTCTCTTCCTGCTTTTTTTCAAGCACCATAAGCACCATCACATTCTCTTCCCAGACCCTACTCATTAGCCAAATCGTAGGTTCTGGGCGGGGAAACCCAGCGTAACTGACTGGAAGCCAGAATCTTGCGACCAAGTTGTCAGAGCGCATGCTCTATTACAGGATTGCTGACTACAAAATGCCGCCTCAACCTTTCTAACGGCTTGCCATTTTGCGACTTCTGTTAGCAAAAGTTTTTACATTCGACAAATGGAAAATTGAAAGTCAATGAAATTTGATATAATTTTAGGGTTGCCCAGTGCCTACGATTTTTCGTTAGAAAGCTGAGAAGGCTCTGGGTAAGAGAATGGCACCACCATTTTCTTGCAATGTTACAAATTCCTTGTCTTTATTTCACATTATTAGTTTTATAGTCCTGATTGTTTTTGATAGATTTCACGTTATGGCCATTTTATGTGGACACTCATGTCACGCCACCCTTCTCCATAGCAAGGTATTAAATAATAGTATGGTCAATGGTGTAGTCACTAAACCTGTGAAATAGATATTAGACTAATACACATTAACAAGTAGTATATATTTCATGGGCATAATGACTTCACTCTATTGAAATGGAGTGAGATGTATCAGTGCCAAGTTGTATGAAGGGTGGATAGTGCTATCTGATGGATAAATCTTATCAGCTGGATAAATTCATTGGATAACAGCATCAACTTATCCACTGGATAAGGATATATACATATATATAGATAGTGCTATCCACCCTTCATACAACTGGGCTTTGATAATTAATATTACTTAATCTAGGATGCTAAATAACTTATTCATTTATTCACTTTTTTCCCCACTTGTTCTTATGATTTGTTTGTATTCATTTTTTTGGGAAAGCTGTTTTCATAATTTGTTCTTCTTTTTTAACAATGTGATATTAATTAAAAATAACTACCATAAACTATATATTAAAGATATCTACTATGGAATAAGTGTTGGTTTGGTTTGAACCCACAATCTTCTGCAACTGAGCCATCTGAGAGGTGGTACATTATATACCAGTATTTAACACACATCATCAATAACACATTAGTCTTAATAATGGTAATTAATACTTCTTAAATCTTTTGATTAGTAGACTAATCATGTGCACATAAACAATTTGCCTTTGTTTTCAGAACTGGTAACGTGGTTGACAAATATGGATATAAAATAAGACTTTACGAAGAAGTAATTGGCATCTTAGAATGGCTAGAAAACAAATCTGTCAAATTAGCTTTGGCTTCGAGGTATGATTAGGTGGCTTTTCCTTCGACTTGTATATTGGGTTTTTACACAAGGACTGTCCAGCACAGCAGGTAGCTATAGCACAGGCTTTCTTGCTCCACCACTTCTCATATAAATCTTAGGTTTTTATTTAAAATCACAATAAAAAAATACAACCAAAAGGTACCTCAATTTTTATCAAATCTTGAAACAACCTCTGGATGCATCAAAACCTGCTGCTTGAAAAACTAAGCACGAAAAGGATTGTCGTCATAATTCGAGCGGCCCTTGCTGAAGTCTTAAAAGTCATATATCTCACAGAATTCAGGAGATGTATGGGGGAGGTGGGGGAGCTAAGCCCCCAAGCCCTTCCCTCTGCAGGGTGGATTTATATGATTGTATATTTAGTGTATTTACTCATGTCATCACCTATTTCTTAGGACTGATGCTCCTGCAGCTGGCAAAGAACTCATCCAAATTTTAGATATTGAAAAAAATTTCCATTACAAGGAAATTTATCCAGGCTGTAAAATAAATCATTTTCAAAAGTGAGTATATTTACTGCTCCTTGCAATTATTACACCAGTACAAAGTAATTATAACAGTTGTAGTGAGTTTTAACACAAGTTTTAAAAACATTAGCCTCTAACTAGTGCAAGAACTTAACCACAATCCCCTGAGAGGGAAGTTAGGGTTCGTATGTATACATAATATATATATATTGTGTATATGAACTTGGAAATAAATGACAAAGGCAAATTTCTTGGTTTATTTTCAAATCTTTCGCCTGTTACAGCTTCGTCAGTGATATGATAATTATTTTTGATTACATTTTTGATTACAACCTGCGATATTAAGGTTTTACAAGTCTTAATTTGCAGTTTGGAGTTATTATAAATCTTAGATAGCAGTAATCAGTAAAAAAATGTCTAATGTGGTCTGTCTTAGTAAATGCAAGGCCAAAGCAAGTATTGCGGTTTTTTACTTTTCTCTGTGTGGTTTTGCAGTAATTGAAAATCCCCTTATGCCCCTCCCCCCCCCCCCCCCTTCCTGTATCACAACATAAAACATATTCTGGTATAGAGATATGCATGAACCATTTAGTTTTTTCTGATTTGATGTATAGATTTATGCAGAACAGTGGAGTAGCTTTTACAGAAATGCTGTTCTTTGATGATGAAGAAAGAAACATCAGGGACATCAAAAACTTAGGTATAATAACCAGTAATAATTTTGTAGATCATTCTCATTTTTGAAAGTTCAACGTGAAGCCACTTTTAACAATAATATAGAGCTTTTTGGCTTGGGCATAATGTTTTCCCTTTTCGGACCATGTGTCATTCTCTTGTGAAAAAGATTCCTAATGCAACACCATTAAACAAAGAAATGATACTCTAGGGAATGACCTGTGGTCAGAAATGGGAAAAAAATTATGTCCAAGCTGAAAAGGTCTATTTTAAACACTATTACATAATTATTTGAATGTTCATCCCCTGTTCACCCTGAGTTATTAATAATGGTTTGACTTAACAGATTTCACATGAAAACCTACTAAAGACCCCCTTGCAGGATATTCTCATTGCAGCTCAATATTCCATCCAGTTTCAAGTTCTCTGTTGCTCAGGGTTAACCTCGATTTCGTATGGAATTATTTTGAATATTTATGCATTCCAGTGAAGGTCCGTGGAATATCAAAGTGTTTGTATTGTTGAAGTTGTACATTCTTTACTTTATCCTTGGTATTTGTGAATTTTTAGATGCTGAAATGAGGCTAACCCTGTGTAAATGAGTCTGTAATCAAGGAACACAGCGGTATTGTACGAATTGGAAAATGTCCTATTCAGAGAACAAAACATACAATGTTTTTTTAGATAACTTATAAATGTTGGTTCTAATTGGTTTGGAGTGCTCAACATGAATGCACACTTTCTGTTTTGGTATTCTGCTATGAGTCATACTTCTCCTAATACTTCTCTTGTGTTCTGCTTCCCCAACATGCTTTATAGCTGCACACAGGATGTACACACATTTTCTATTTCTTCAAGTCATTTTGTCCTCTGAATTCAGTGGCTCTGGGAATAGCTGCAAGGGATCTATTGACTGGATAAAGAGTTGAATTCCATCAAAGAGCATTAGATTGGCCTGGCGCAGCTCAAAGTGCAAACAATTACTTTATAACTAGTACTAGTTTGTGCAAAGTAGTTCTAAATGGAAAAACAGAAAACAATAGTTATAGCACTGTATACTATTTAGTGCAAAATAAACAGCACGTTTTACAAATTGTTTGTACTCTATTCTTTCAATCATAACTAACATTAATCAATAAATGTTTTTTTTCTTTTTGATGATTGTCTAGGAGTAACCTGTGTACATGTTCCACATGGCATCACTATGGCCTTGGTACAGAGAGGACTTGAACTATATGCACGAAAGCTTCAAAGCTAGATTATTAGTCTTGCTTACATGGTCGTAATTATAGTAAATTCTATTTATGCAGAGTCAGTGATCATGTATAATATCCCACTCTACAGAAAATACGACCAATAAGAATGCAGGAATGCTGTTGAATGTTTGTTCCCATCAGGCATATAATAATAATAATAATGATAATAATAATAATAATAATAATAATAATAATAATAATAATAATAATAATAATGATGATAATAAACTCTTTATTTAAAGATGGTGACACGAAATAGTTAAAAACTAATAAACTAGTGGCCCTCTATTATTGCAGTGTTTTTATTCATTTATTTTTTTTACTTAATGGCTAGGTATTTGTGGTTTGAGATAAAACAGTTATAAATGCTTTCTTAGGCATAGAACGTGCGCCATATTTCTTTGAAACAAAAGCAAAGATGTATTATCTATTCGTATTTTACTGGAGCAAACCATTGGGAACAAAAACAAATACCTCTACTTGTCTTTGTTTGCTTCATGCGTGAGTTAGTGAATTCTTTATTATTTGACTAAATACTTTGTGGCATAGATTACATGTCATATATCTGTGGGGAAAAAAACAGTCGAGATCCTGAAGAAAACGGACAGAGATCCGTCGAAACATTGAAAGTGAACATATAATAAAAAAGGGAAAATGAATCCGACTGCATAAGGAGGGCGTAGTGATATCAGTGTACGTCCTCTAGGCCTCTCCCTGCTGTTGCTATTGCTTCCGGGAAGGATGAAAATTACTCGTAATCCTTGCAAGTTTATATCATATTTAAGTTTAACTAAAAGGGAATCGTTATGTTTTTTCAGGAAAAATTCAACTAAAGATTTTCCCTTGCACATTTCGCTATTCAGTCTTAAAAATTCTTTATTGCTACTCATAAACTGTCTAAAACGTGAGACGAGGCAGATACTTCTATTTAACAATTAGAAGACGAACTCGAGATTTCTATCGGCTGATAGTTGACGAGGGGCTCCGGCCCCGAGTCAACTATCAAAGCCGATAGAAATCAAGAGTGAGTCTTCTAATTGTTTTAGTAAAATTCTCAACGAAACTATTTCTATTTCTTCGTAGGAAACTTCACAAAATCGCGAAGGGAAAGCTGCCATTTTTTTCAAAACAAAGCCGGCTTTCTCTACCCACTATCTATCGGCTGATAGATAGTGAGTACGTTAGCCAATCAGAATGCAGGATTTGCAATAGTATAGTAGTAGAATTTTACTAAAGTATATTAGTAAAATTCTACTACTATACTATTGCAAATCCTGCATTCTGATTGGCTAACGTACTCACTATCTATCAGCCGATAGATAGTGGGTAGAGAAAGCCGGCTTTGTTTTGAAAAAAAATGGCGGCTTTCCCTTCGCGATTTTTGTGTTTGCAATTGTATAGTTTCGTTGAGAATTTTACTAAAACAATTAGAAGACTCACTCTCGATTTCTATCGGCTTTGATAGTTGACTCGGGGCCGGAGCCCCTCGTCAACTATCAGCCGATAGAAATCTCGAGTTCGTCTTCTAATTGTTAAATAGAATAAAATCCTTGTCCTAATGAAGGCCGCAAAAATAGACCTAAGATAGTTCCCTGAGGAATTCCAGTATACATTATAAACCAACTCATGAACTACAAGATTGCAAACTAGTCGTCGCTTACCATGCATGCAAGTAGGAAAGCGAAAACTAACTGGGAAAAATATGAGTTTATAATATAAGTCCTTTGATATATAATTTTGTTATTTGTCATGATTGTGGTTTTACCGGCTTTAAAAAAAAACATTCCGAAACTAGATTACATTTAGCTGTAGAATTCTGTCCTTGCTTATAACTTTGCGCACTTTCTCTCAGATTTTCTACATTACTGTGAAGGTGGGACCTCTTCCACGATGATCCTCGACACAGATTGAAAACCAGTGTTTGCGTTTCCAGCCGGATTAGAGCCAGTGCATGCGCCGACCCACAGTCCAACTCGCACGCTTCCTTTAGAGATATTCGTACAGTAACCCTCAATGGATCGATGAGTTTGGATATGGAGAGTATTTCCCAGATTGTAACGGAAAACGGCTTCAATAGGCGCAGGCGACGTGCATTCGAAGTCGTTGAACATGAAGTACCAACGTCGGCAGCTGTTGGCGCCATAAACTTGGAGGTTGCCATGGAAACTGACCTTGAGTGCAGTGTTCTGTTTCTTTTTTATAAAAGTGCACTCCTGAAATCCGGGATTTTGTTAGAAGGGAAAAAAATTAGGGATAATGCAAAGAAATACTAATAAAATACAAACAATATCTCAGTTCCACTCTCAATGGGACTAAGGGGGGGGGGGGGTGGGGGTAGAAAAACGATGGCCTCTTAACTGTTATTATGGTACAGCATGCTTTGCATAATAAATGATAAGTAACAGGAGAAGAAAAATTGAAAAAATGGAGCAAATAGCTACCTAAAATAGCTTAAGAGGTAAACAAGTTAGGCAGCTTAGGGTTAGTTTAGTTTAGTTTTTTTCTTTTTTTCTTTTTTTTGTTGTTGTTTTTTTTTTATTTTTTATTTTTTTATTGTACCATACAACTCACATTGAGGATCAAATTTTTTGTGTCAGTGTATGAAAGAACAACTATCGTTTTTAGAAACTGACCGTATGGTTGCAATTGTCATAGAAACGTACCTGGATTCTCCCAGTGTCAGTGTCGTCATTTCTATTCCAAACGCACTGCTTCCAGCTACGTATCTCGGTGGAGTCTCTCCCCGACGATCCTCTTTCACCTGTCGGACCAGGAGCTCCTGTGAATCCAGGTTTTCCCCTAGGACCAGTTTTACCAGGAAATCCTGGTTTTCCTTGCTCTCCTGGTTTTCCAGAATTACCTGGTTGTCCCCTGGGTCCTACGGGACCAAAAGGACCTCTTTTGCCTTGATTGCCTCTCTCTCCTTTCGCTCCATCTCTTCCAGTGCTACCGGGTTGACCAGGTGTCCCCGGCATTCCATGCGTTCCTGGAATACCAGGCATTCCACACGCGCATTTGTCACATGAATTCTTCTGTTGGAAAAAAGATTGGCTTCGTCAAGTACTGTGACTGAAAGAACATGTTTTGAACTAAAACTGGTTTATCTGGTACTGGGAGGTGGTAAAAACCTGTACAACTGGCTTGCTTATTTGTGAGTTGCGATCCGGTCAAAGGCAGTTTAAGCAAAAGGTCTTCTTACGTTTTTACGTGTTGATAAAACAAAAAACAGTATAACATTTACTAAAAAATGGCCATAAAAATTCGACGATTGTCAGAGTGCTTAAAGGTTAAGCTAACTAAGGGCTCCATCTTATTTTGTATCAATGGAAATGAAATGGAATCCCAAACATGACATTTCACAGCGTGAACATTTTAAGCTTTGAATAATAATGTTTGCAAATGTTGTTTAAACGTTGTTTAAACTGGAGAAGATTTTACTTTGTATTTCATTTGCATGCTAATCGTTAATCGTATAATGCTTTTTACTCGTCCTACGTAAAATCACGCCAACGTAGAGTTAATTGAGATCAGCATATTATCGGTATTTCGCGAGTAAGATCGGCGATTAAAAATATCTTAAAAATTACATTGCATTTGATTTTTGATTTAACCGAAATTTTATATTTTAAGAATCTTAAAAAAAAAAGGAATTACCTTTGAGAATTGTGATTGTCCCTTTTGGGTAGTTGTAGTTCGGGAACCAAGAATGCTTTCCTCGCAGAGTACGACCACGCTTCCCAAAGCTACCAAAATAGTCACCAATATTATCTTCATTTTCAAGCCAATGTTGCTGCAAAATAACACAAATTTTGAAGGACTTTGGGAACTGAAGCAGAGCGTAGGAATATAGGAGCCTCTTGTCTTGCCGGCCCAATGTGCCTGTGTTTGAACTCAGTACTACTTTGCCAAGACACGTTGGTCGGGTGGGTTAATGTAAGGAACTCCTATTCCCTTGAGATTGAAGTGATGCACTAAACCGCTCCAATGGGTTGATTAGTTTGGAGACAAGCAGAAACATGTACAATGAAGTATGCCTATATCACATCGAGATGTCATTTAGTTATCTCTCTCTTGGAATATCAATCTATTTTCAATTAGCACTGAACAGGCAAACAGTTTTGCGGTATCATTTGCCGATTGGGTCAGTAATTTTAGAACCGATCACTTCAGTCGTGCCTTGAAACTGATGATCTTGAGATTTCCAGTGTGGATGAGTCAATAGAATCATTGGAAGAAAACGCACAGCAAAAGAAATGAAACTTGTACGTGATGCGTGTAAAAAGAGCTTTCTAGTGTGCTACCACGACATAGTCAATAGCACAGTACTCCCTTTGCACGGCTGTTTCGTTCTGTTGGAATGAGTTTTCACGTTGTTTAGCGTTTCGTGCACGAGCTAAAAGTTCGAAAGGCGGAATTCTGGTAACCAATAGGCACAAATGTCCAGGAGGGTCAGCTTGCATACCGCAGTTCGTCTATCTACGATCCTAACGATAAGAAGACCACCATGGAAGAAAAAAGTCATGTTCAAGCAATGAAAAGCGGCGTAACTAATCCCGAAGCACGTAAAACCAGTACTGAATGGAAAAATGCCCTGAAACAAGAGAAACTGGTCTGGAGTAATACACACTGTTGTTTTTACCTCTAGAATGGAGTTTATCTTGTCTCTTTAAACGAATAGTTTATTTTGACTGTTCTTTTTTGATTAGGAAAGTCAGATAACTCTGATAAACTCGGGTTCTCGTACATACACGACGGCTAACATTTTCGCGCTTAAATGAGGCCATTTCCGGTGAGATAATAATGTGACGTCAGAGCCACGATAGAAATCTTGCTTCAGTTTGAGATGTTTGATTGCTTGTGTTTTTTGTTTTTTTATTACATTAAAAGTATTGTAACCAATTTAATTTCAAAGGCTTACACAATGTTCTTGTGCCCAAAGTAAAGAAAGGACTGCCTTGTAGCAAGTCACTGGGAGAGCGGATGGCTTAAACAGTCTAGCTGTGCGGATTTGCGCACAAGAACAATAGTTAATATGGTTATTAACCGGGCTTTAATCATTTCAGAAGAAGAAGACGAGGACGAGGATAAAAAATTAAGAAGAAGAAGAAGAAGAAGAAGAAGAAGAAGAAGAAGAAGAAGAAGAAGAAGAAGAAGAAGAAGAAGAAGAAGAAGAAGAGAGAAAAGAAAACGAGCGAAGAAGAAAAAAGAAGAAGAAAAGGAATCCCATGACGCCTGACCGTCGGAGAGAGTCAGCGCGGGCAAATAGTTGTCACTCGTAACCTCGAAAAGCTATTTTAACAGGAACAGACTTGTCGATTAGCTGCATGAATTCAGAATCTAAATTGTATGTGATGATTATATTTGTCTGGTTAGTTGTTGGGTGGTTCTCTCTCAAGTTTTCAGTCCTCACTCCGCAATCATGCAAAGCAGCGCTATTAGCAATGCACGCGCGTTTTGGCGCCGAATTCAGTTCCCTCCAAATCCACAGGAACTCCATGAGCATATGTTACGGAGAGAACCATCTAGTTGCAAAGGACTTTTCTGCTACCATGACATGACTGAGCAATATAAAATTTTCTCAGGTACTTCCGTTTTATTAGAGGGTGTTTCTATGCTCCCCTCTCGTCCCCTCCCCTCCCCTCCCTAAGCATCTGACGGGCCTTGTTTCCAGAAAGTTCTTTCAATGTGTGGGGTGAACAGAAGTAAAAAAATACTTATTGAAAAAGTCTGAAATCTCGACTGCAAGTCTCTAAAGGACGCGCGCGCAAAACGATAAGTTCAAGTATTTGTCAGTACTAGTAATAGAGCAATTTTCGCATACGTATGACTGTTAAAAGAACTCTTGGAAAAGCCGGATTCCCGTGCAGTGCTGGGCCGTTGATCGGATAGTGACAGCATTATATTTTATTTTTAAAGCTCAGCCTCGACCTGGAACTCATCGTCTCCTCGGAGACCTTTGAATTAGTACTTGAATTGCTACATGAAAGTCGTCTCCGTTCAAAGCTTGGCTGACATTTCAATATTCTCTCTAATCCGCTTCTTAAGATACTGACCTAGCAGCGCATCAATTATAATATGATCTGTCAGTTTCAAGCAATTTTTGGCCTAAGGTTTAGCCGGAACAATGCAACTACTTTACTGTCTTAGTAAGTTTGAGGACTCTGACTTTAGAACCTGAATGGGCCACATTCGAGATATGAAATTTAAAAAAATCTAGCACGATACAGAGGCTTTCAGGAATAAGATGTTCACGGCATAATTGCATAATTGCATAAATCTCCAAAGGATCAGTAGATCTTACTGTAGATTCGATTACAATGTTGTTGAGTAGTGAACTGACTAGCATTTCTACAAAAAATCTTATTGTTATTGCCTAAAGGTAGCTAGGGACGTCATATATGGTACATTATTGTATTCCTACCAATAAATGTAGGTGATCCACGTGTTTGCACCTTATACATGAAGTACCGGTCTAGCTAAACGGGGACTGTATTACTATATTAAAAAGGCTCGCCTGAATCAATTCTCGGAATTTTAAGATGTTGAACGTGTGCACATTTGAATGATAATACGACCGGCACGGCTATCTAGAACCGGAAAAACTAAGAAATTCAGTTGTCGTTATGATTTTGAGGCCAATTTTCTAAAGACCTTTCAGTCTTCATTGCCCCCCCCCCCCTCCCCTCCCACTTTTCTCCATGCTTGGGGTTTGCTGTATAACTCGTTACTTAAATAGATCTAAATACATTTTGTCCACGCAAGAGTAGAATGGAAAATGACAGTCACTGTTATCTTTACCCTGATTCAATGTAGCTAATAGAACGTAAATATATTTTTAGCTGCAAGACCGGAAAGTCATTAATTCGTGTGTCATACAGGTCTATCTCTTGTACGATAAATCAAGGCCAAACTGAACTCCACTTAAGAGACAATCGTGCTTTAATCCATATCTGCACTTGCTGATAACCTTGTGTTCGGTAATATTAGCATTCAAGCGGCACTGCTTTGATAACCTGCGTTACTGACAGGCGTTCCTGGTTGGGAACTATTATATTGATCATGAGTATAAGGAATATATCTCATGAAGTGAAGGCGCTACCTATTATTGCTGGGTGCAAGGATGGCCGACGATGGTGAGCCGGAAGGGGTCGGCTGTAGCTTCCCCACTTTTTCTGCTAATTCCACCAAACCCCCTTCCCTCCCCCTACCCCTCCCCCTACAGTACACACGAACACGCACTGACACCTTTAGTCTTCAGTGTGTATACTAGGAAGTCTGCTATAGTATGCACCGAGGGCAGTATTTCTCCAAGCCGGCAACAGCTTTTATAGATAGAACCTATAAAACATACCAGAGAAATTTAACAAAAATTCACCAAAGGAAAGATAAAAATATATAGAGGGCAGAAATTTATAAGAAAGTACTTCTTACTGCCATAGAAATCACATAAACATGCCTCAAAGATCCAAAATAATTGATAGTGAGCCCGTGAAAATTAAAGAAAAAAAGAATTTAAACTATAGATGAAATAATCAAATCCGAGTTTATGTAAAACAGAATCTTAGGATCATACCAAACCATTAGAAAAAGAGTAAAAATAAGATTAAATATAAAATAAAAACAATATTTCAAAAGATCCAGTTTAATTTTATATATGGTCAGCGGTGATAGACGCTAAGAACACCATGAGATCGAGGTTGTGTATATGAGGTTGTCATGGTAACAGTGTAGTGCGCATGGTCAACACGAGCAGCAGGCGCCTAGCGACACATCTCTCACTGTTTTTCACTCAGTACACAACAACTCTTCAATACAACACTCTCAAAGGCCGTATTTTAACCTCGAGCCTAAAATTCTTCCAAAAAACATACACTTAAGATGTTTAAGAATACATTTCAGTCGGGTTTTTTGTCTATATTGTACAGTATCGGTAGCAAACCGCTACAAATTTGGGATAAGAAGGTTAGTGTTGTATGAAGTTGAAGTTACTCTTTCATTGAGGGTGAAGACAACTTTTGTTGAACTAAATATCTTATTTTGGCTTTATTTGTAGGTCAGGAATGGTCATATCAAGAGAATAACAGATAATGATATCCAGTCTTTGGTTCTGGAGATTGTTGGGACGAACGTTAGGTGAGTTTTATTTGAAAACGCGTGCACACAGCTCACGACCACACTCAGTGAACTACTACTATGAATAGAAAAAACCTCTAAGTTAATGCAGCAAAATTAAAATTAAAACGGCAATTAAGCGATAACATATCTTACTATAGTCAAGAAGGTGTTTTAATGGATATTTTTTTCTATATTTCTGTTTGTAGTACAACATTCATAGTATGTCCACAAGATCCAAAGAAAACCCTGGGAATCAAACTACCGTTTCTGGTCATGATTATCAAAAATTTGAAGAAATATTTCACTTTCGAAGTAACGGTAAGTTAAGCAAGTCATTATATTCCGTATTCATCAATCTCTTCACTGTTTCTACAGTTTTTTTGGTGTTTGTTGAGGATAACCAACTCTGGTTGACAGGAACTAAAGGTTTTGTTGACACTTCAGGTCCTGGACGACAAGAACGTTAAACGAAGATTTCGCGCGTCTAACTATCAGTCAACCACCCGTGTAAAACCATTTATTTGTACAATGCCAATGAGACTAGACGATGGATGGAATCAAATTCAGGTAATACAAATCATATCTTTTATTAATTTTTCCCTTCTTCTTTTTGTAAAGCGTCTAAACATATCGATATCAATCAAGTCTGTTTGCGGCTTGTTATCGCTTAGTAACAATTGACAAATTTTAACCAAACTTGTCGACAAACACTATTAAAAGTCTTTACTTGAACAATTATTTTTTTAAGAAAATAATTTTTAAATATTATTTTCCAATGTATATATTTTCTTAGATTTTCTGCTTTCTGATTAACCATATATATATTAAACAATTTATGATACACCTTGCAATTCACAACTACTTATAATCGATTTTGATTTGTGTTATTAACTTTTATTGTTTTTCATTTAGTTCAACCTGTCAGATTTCACTCGCCGAGCATACGGGACGAACTACATCGAAACTCTTCGAGTACAGGTTAGTTTGGTATTAGTAGCTAAGAAGGTTGTTGGCAGGCACCTTGTAAACATTGGACAGTATTGTCTAAGCAATCCTGTTCTTAAGGCTTTGATCCCTTGCCTAGTAATTATCTATTGTTTTCAAACAGCTCTAAATCTAAGAATTGAATAGTTCTCAGCAGTTGCCAGGCATTTATGTGTATACCTTTGTTCTGTGCCCAAAATGTTTTTATGAAAGTTTCTAGAAGAAATTCAACTCAATGACCCTTCTAAGTCTCAAGAAACAATCAGATTCAGGCTCTAGTTTGCTACTGGTATATGTTGGCACTGATTCAGGTCTTATTGAATGAGCTGTTTACAAGAGTAGAGTGGCAGCATTATCTATGTTTCATTCAATTTTTTTGTTGAAAATTTTTATTTTTTTTGTTTTTGGAAAGTGCCAAAGGATGATATAAGTCTGATATATACTTGTTCTTTCACACATATTCTACTTTCAACTTTGCCTGTCTTCCACCTTCCCTTTTTAAGTAATTTTTAAGAACTGTATAAAACATCTATACATAAATTTCAAGAAACACCTGCTTAGACCTTCCTATCTGAATGTCATTGATGTGATTTAACATATTTATCTAACTCTGATCTCACCACAGATTCATGCAAACTGCAGAATTCGCAGAGTCTACTTCTCAGACCGACTGTACTCAGAAGATGAACTTCCAGCAGAGTTCAAATTATACTTACCAGTCCAAAACAAAGCAAAGGTGAGAAGAAAAACACTAAATAACAATGTTATGTCCATCTTGTACTCTATATTTCTTATTTACAAACTTAGTTATGACCTCTTCATGATGGCAACATAATTTTTGTGCCTCCAGTTTCTTTACCCTTATATTTATATATTTTTTCTTCTTCTTTTTCCCCAGTAATAGCAGACTATAAGAAAACATCTTACAAGACGGGAGGGAAAATAAATGGGGGGAGGGAAGGGGAGGGTTATTTGCTATACAGCAAGTGGACACAAACAAAAACAAAACCTCAAAACTACTTTTAGAAAGAAATCTCCTATTTCAAGCTCACCATAAAACTATATTCATGTCTTTTTTAAGAAAAAATGCCTATTACATTTTATTTGATTACCTGCTTTTGTATTTAAGAATATAACAAATTATTTCAAGGTGAAAATCAAATTGGTCAAAGTCTTCTTTACATACTGGATAAATTTTCAAACTTTGATGTATTTTATCTAAATTTGTCACTTTGTCACAAAACAAATTATGTACTGTATTTGTAAGATTAGTAATTTTCTGTATTTTAGCAGTTGACACTCTTGTAAATAGATACAAGAAATAAAAGAGAATATCTAAAAAACAGTGAACTCTTACTCTTAGAAATCAAGGGTGGTGTAGGTGGTAGTGCACTTGCCTCTCACCTCTGGGGTTTGATTCCTACACTCAACATCACATACATTAGGGAATCAAGGGTGGTGTTGTGGTAGTACACTTGCCTCTCACCTCTGGGGTCTTGGGTTTGATTCCTGGACTCAACATCACATACATTAGGGAATCAAGGGTGGTGTAGGTGGTAGTGCACTTGCCTCTCACCTCTGGGGTCTTGGGTTTGATTCCTGGACTCAACATCACATACATTAGGGAATCAAGGGTGGTGTAGGTGGTAGTGCACTTGCCTCTCACCTCTGGGGTCTTGGGTTTGATTCCTGGACTCAACATCACATACATTAGGGAATCAAGGGTGGTGTAGGTGGTAGTGCACTTGCCTCTCACCTCTAGGGTCTTGGGTTTGATTCCTGGACTCAACATCACATACATTAGAGGGTGGGGTAGGTGGTAGTGCACTTGCCTCTCACCTCTGGGGTCTTGGGTTTGATTGGGTTCGACTAGGCATAACATGTGAGTAGAGTTTGACTGTTAGGTCTATGCAAAACCTTACCCTTACTTGCTAAATTTCAGTTTGATCTGCGGGTTAGTTGTGCCCTGAAGTGGTTGTTTCAGGGTATCAATAAAATATGAAGAAATGTAAAACAGTACAACTAGGAAGGAATGTTTGTAAGGTTTTAAGGATAAAGAACTTAGCTAGAACTACTGTCTTCACTATACTTGGAGCAGCCACACTGCCGTTGATGGGTATTTTGTTCAATATTGTTTGTTTGATTTTGAGTGGTGTAGTGGTTTACTGCTTGCCTCTCACCACTGTGGTCTGGGTACAAGTCCTGGCTTGGTTGGATCATATGTGAGTTGAGTTTGTTTGATGTGTTGTTCTCTCTTGTGCCAAGAGGGTTTTTTTTCTCCAGGTTCTCTGGTTTTTCCTCCCTCTTTAAAAATCAACATGTGAGTTGAGAGTTGTATGCATAGAATATATAATGTAGTGGTAGTGTGTGTGAGTGACAGTGGGCCAAATTGGAAATTGAAAATTCAGTATTCATTTACTGAATTTGAATCCCACTATAAAAAAGTAATTTTTATTTTTATTCATTTATCTTTTGAGTGGGGGAGTCAACTACTGTATAATCAACCCTTGGCTGGCTGACAATACTTTTAATTGAAGGGATATTCCCTTTTTAACCATTTTTTCTACACAATGTTTCTCCATAAAGTATTGTTGTACAAGGAATTGCAAGTTAGCAAGCTCTTCCCTTATCTTTGAGGCCCATCACACACTACCAATGAGACAGTTAACACACTTTTCCTTTTCATGAGTCAGAAAGTGCTACTAAAAGTGAAGAAATACAGACTGCTCGCAGTCTAAAAAAATATACGTCGAATTTCACATGTGCCAATTCTAATCCAAATGAACTCATACAATAGATTTTGCTCATTTGCATTTGATTCGGCACATGTGAAATTCGACGTCTAAACCGGGCCTTAGTTTCAAATATGCTATGAATCTATTGCAAACTAAAACCAAGTTTCAGTAACTGTATTTAATGATCCATTATGTCATGTATTGCTTATTATGACGTCATCCCATGTCCCATGACCTTGCTGTAAGTTTCCACAGTTACATACAACCCCGGGGGGGGGGGGGGGGGGGGGGGACCGGGCATATAACCCGTTCATCTGCATGAATTTACATGTTGATTGGAGAGACTTTGACGTATCTTTTATAACGAGGAGCATACGCGCCATACCCCCCACCGTAGTTTGGACGACACGTTATGTTCGCGAAAAATCGATAGTCGTCAAAAGGGTCCTCGTCTTTCATGTTTTGAGCTACCTGAAAACACACAGGAAAATCATGTTATTTGTCTCACAAATTTCGCTTTCTGATTGGTGCTTTACTTGCATGATAAGATCACGTGACTAAGGAGCCGTTTCGCGGTTTTTTTTTTACGTATGTGGTCACTTGCTGTGGCGGCGTTGTCGGGTCAGACGAATTTTTTCAACCTTATCGATTTTATCGATACCTAGCCCTTGAAACAGCCACTGAGTTGTTCAAAGTCAAGGCACAGCTAATTCACAGATCGAATAGACCAAATCAGCCAACGCGTCGTTTGTATTTCGAGTATCACGTGGAAAATTTTTGGAAAAAAGTTTTTATTCCCATTGGTTCTGAATTGGGTGGAAACATAATACAAACGCGTTAGCCGATTAGGTATATTATATATATTGGAATTTAGCGTGTTCGGTTTTGTGGAGGGAGGAAAACCGGAGAAAGACTCTCGAATCAGGGGAGACACCTAACAAGTTACAAAATGTTATGTTAGCAAAGCAACAAGCCAGGTCAGTAACATAGATATTACAATTATTTATTAGAAGAATCAAGTGAGGACTCCCATTCAATACCACATGCCTTTCGATTAACATAAGGTAAAAATGATAGTGCATTTCATGCTCAGACCTGGCCAAGAAACGAGAAGAGGTCTACAATAGACCTCTTTACCGACACGGCGGCCATCTTGAATTCTATTGTTTTACGTAAGGCATTATGGGATGCCGAGGGGGCAATTATTGGGAAATTTATAGTATGCACAGCTGTCAGGGTGTCTCAGTTTTATATAATTTAACAGTATCCAATGAGGAACACGTCTAAAAACCAATTGAATTTACTGGTAGTTGGAGCAATATATGGAACACTAAAGCATAAAATTATTTGAGAAAGTAACCCTGCCACTCTATGCTTTATAAATATTTCCATGTTTGCCCCTTTAGCATCCTATGATTTAAGATGGCTGCGGTATTAGTAAAAAGGTGTATTGTAGGTAATAATGCCCAGTTTAAACGTCCATCTAAATTCTCATGAGTCGAACCTAATGACATCAAAGAAGCCCGTGATATTATTCATTGTTCTCAATGCGTTCAGCTCATGAGAAGATCGACGTTTGAACTGGCCGGGTCTAAATGGAATTTAAGGTTAAACGGGGAGTGGGGTCCGAATAATGGAATAGACCGTTATGCTTTAAGCATAATGTTTTCCCATATCAAACCTCTTGGGTAGTTTAGGGCAATGAGAGCCAACGTGACTTAACCATTTTAGTATTTGATTATATCCATAATTAGCAGTTAATTGCGTAACTATTTTAGGTTTGCAGTCCTCTTGTTATCTCTAAGAGAGGTTAATGGGTGAGATGGTTATGTTTCTGCCAGCATCACTAGAGTAAGAGCCAACACCGCCACCAAAATGAGGACGACAGGTAACATTAGCAAAGAATCGGAACTCGTCATAGGGAGAGTCATTTGACATGTCTCCTGCTACCTATATTACAAACATATAAAGAGTTAAGTGAAATAGGAATAGACCAGTGGAATATCGAAAAACATGCATATTTAATTAACTGATAGCCCGTAGCAGATCCTACAAGAGAACGGTTGGGGGTGGGGTGCAAACATCTGCTATCCTACCCCTTTCATGGGAATACCACACTGAAATCCAGAAAGTATTAAACTCGCGGAACCACCCCCCTCTAAATATTGCTATTACAGTTACTGTTTGTCAATACACAGCTGACGGACAGCCAAGACCAAGCCAATGAACTAAGCCAATATGGACAAGGCCAATTGAAAGGTCTAGGAACTAATCAGAGTTTAATAAGCTTTTTATTATAATTACCTTTTCTGCTTTCTCCATCACACGGATGAGATTCTCCCCAATAATCTTCTTGATATCTTCGTCCGTGTAGCCTTTTTCAAGGAGCAAGGCTATCAAGTCAGGGTACTTGGACACGTCTTCTAGTCCTATGGGAAGCCTGTGGAAATATGGAGCAACGTTAGCCATGCCCTGACTTAGATCAGCCCAGAGGTTGTTTCAGGGTTTGATCTGTGAGTTAGCCAGGCCCTGACTTAGATCAGCCCAGAGGTTGTTTCAAGGTTCTATCTGTGAGTTAGCCATGCCCTGACTTAGATCAGCCCAGGGGTTGTTTCAGGGTTTGATTTGTGAGTTAGCCATGCTCTGCCTTAGATCAGCCCAGAGGTTGTTTCAGGGTTTGATCTGTGAGTTAGCCATGCCCTGACTTAGATCAGCCCAGAGGTTGTTTCAGGGTTCGATCTGTGAGTTAGCCATGCCCTGACTTAGATCAGCCCAGAGGTTGTTTCAAGGTATCGATAAAATTTGTTTACTTTTCGTTGGTCAAATACAACAACTAAATATGGCCCCTTTTTTCCCTAGCCTTCTTCGCAGACATACTTAGGGTCGTCACGTCGTTACGCAACGTTTCTCTCCTCTCGTGGGGAGAGATGCGCTGCGTGACGATCCTAAGAGCGTCTGCGTAGGAGGCTACTTTTTCCCTCTTCTTTGTTAGATTTTCTTTGTACTGGTGACTTACTCGTCAACTCCATCATAGTCAGCTCCGATGCCCACGTGATCAATACCAGACACATTCTTTATGTAATCGATGTGGTCTGAGAAAATGAAAAAAAAAAAGAAAAACACCACTCAACCTGTGACAAGCAGTTGAATAATTTTAACCTACTTAAGTCATCGTGAATGGTAGTGTTTGTGTACTACTTCCGTCAAGCAATCTCTTTACCATTACACCTATATCATACATTGTTGGTAACATTATTTCTACTTCCGTCACGTAATCACCGCAGTATCAGACCCTAATCATACATCGTTTTTTCTTACCAACGACATCATGGATAGTAACATTTGTACTTCCGTCACGTAATCACTGTAGTATCAGACCCTAATCATGCATTGTCTTTTCTTACCAACGACATCATGGATAGTAACATTTGTACTTCCGTCACGTAATCACCGTAGTATCAGACCCTAATCATACATTGTTTTTTCTTACCAACGACATCATGGATAGTAGCATTTGTACTTCCGTCACGTAATCACCGTAGTATCAGACCCTAATCATACATTGTCTTTTCTTACCAACGACATCATGGATAGTAACATTTGTACTTCCGTCACGTAATCACCGTAGTATCAGACCCTAATCATACATTGTCTTTTCTTACCAACGACATCATAGATAGTAACATTTGTACTTCCGTCACGTAATCACTGTAGTATCAGACCCTAATCATACATTGTCTTTTCTTACCAACGACATCATGGATAGTAACATTTGTACTTCCGTCACGTAATCACCGCAGTATCAGACCCTAATCATACATTGTCTTTTCTTACCAACGACATCATGGATAGTAACATTTGTACTTCCGTCACGTAATCACCGTAGTATCAGACCCTAATCATACATTGTTTGTTCTTACCAACGACATCATGGATAGTAACATTTGTACTTCCGTCACGTAATCACTGTAGTATCAGACCCTAATCATACATCGTTTTTTCTTACCAACGACATCATGGATAGTAACATTTGTACTTCCGTCACGTAATCACCGTAGTATCAGACCCTAATCATACATTGTCTTTTCTTACCAACGACATCATGGATAGTAGCATTTGTACTTCCGTCACGTAATCACCGTAGTATCAGACCCTAATCATACATTGTCTTTTCTTACCAACGACATCATGGATAGTAACATTTGTACTTCCGTCACGTAATCACCGTAGTGTCAGACCCTAATCATACATTGTCTTTTCTTACCAACGACATCATGGATAGTAGCATTTGTACTTCCGTCACGTAATCACCGTAGTATCAGACCCTAATCATACATTGTTTTTTCTTACCAACGACATCATGGATAGTAGCGTTTCTAGTTCCGTTAAACACAATGAACGGTGAGTAGAAATTAACCATCACCAAACCACCATTTTTAGGCTGAAAAAAATAACAGAAGATTGCAAAATATTATTCCATTGTTTTGAAAATAGACTCCTTGCACTTATTCCCAATCTGGAGGTCAAAACAAACGAACTGCAATCCCTTGAGGATTGAAATCTTTTGTGATCTTAATATATTTCTTTGTATTGTCCTCTACGTTGGGAATTAGTGCAAGGGTTCTATTAGATTCATTGTCAGGGATCACGCGAGGGGAAGGGGTGCTAGTGCTATAGCCCTACCACTTTTTCCCTCTTCCCATACTAGTCTCTTATATATTCTAATCTTAGCCCCACCACTGTTTAGGGTGCTCAGCGGTTCCTGATTGTTATTCAATACTCCAGTTTCGAGTTCTCTGTTGATCAGGGTTTGTATCTTTAAAGTTGTGCATTTTTTTACTTTACTGTTGGTATTTGCGAATATTCTGGCACTGAAATGAGGCTAACCCTGAGTAAATGAGTCTGTAATCAAGGAACACAGCGGTATTGTAAGAATATTTGAAAATGGTCTATTAATATAGCACACAAATAGCGCACGTCTCCTCCCTCCTCCTCCTCCGCGTAATAATTGGCTTGAAGGGAGGAGGAGGTTTGATAAAAGTTAGGCGAGGTAAGGGGAGTAGAGGGAAGGGGAAGGAACAGAGAATAACAATTCCCTGTTAATTGACGAGGATTGATTAATATTTCCACTCACCATTCTCTTGAGTACGTCATCAGGTACGTTTCTTGGGTGTTTGCAAAGAGCGTAAGCAGAAGAATGGCTAAATATAACTGAAAAAATATATGAAATACAGCTGTCTGAGTGCACTCTAAGTCTATTGTCTGAATACAGCTATATCATAGCGCCTTATCTCAGCGGTATTATACTATCTCTAGTCTTTTACTTCCTTTGGCGTTCGGAATCCCTGTGTGATAGAGAAAGGACGAGGGAGATTGGGGAGAGCAAAAGAAGAAAACAAAAATGGGGTGTTTTGAAGCAAAAATTGCGTCACCGGAAGTGACTATAGTACTATAGAACTTTGGAAAACGAATCCTGTCACGAAGAAAATGTAAGAAAAATCTTTACAAAACTGCTTCCTGTTTTGGACCCGGAAGTCGTTTTCTTATTAATCGATTGACGTCACGCTTAAAAGCTATATGGTAATATAATAGAAATTAATTTACAAAGGGTGTGGACGTGAGCTCCGATCCCTTGGTCATCTACCTACGTCATGGGTAAATTTAGAGTACCTCTTAGATTAAGTAATAATTGTCATCAAAAGGTCGTGTTATCATGGGTATTAAAATTATATACCTGGCGCCTTTACTGTATCCAGTGCGTCATTCATTGTTTTTGGAGAAACATGAGACAAATCAACAAGCATTCCTATGCGGTTCATCTCTTTGACTACCATCTGCAAAAACGTTATCAAGATAACTCGTGAATTTAGGGTCGGTTGACATTAAGATAAGGAGACCCAGGTACTAGGTATGCTTGGTTGCTTTCCCAGCATAGCAGTAGAGTCATCCTATTCTCACTGGAATCAAGGGTGGCATAGCAATAGTGCACTCCCCTCTCACCACTAGGGACTTGAGTTCGATTCCTGGACTCGGCATCACATGCTAGCAGAGTATGTTATAGTGAGTGTAACAATCAAGTTCAGCAGCAGAAATTTCACATGAGGGTGCAGAAACTAATGAATCAGTAGTCATTTGAGACAATGTACGATGATGGCCCTTCATAGACCTTTGCCCGTCACACATGTTTACCTTTCCAAAGTCATCAAGTCCATCGTGAAGAGTCTTAACTGGTTTGGAGGTGGAACTTGCCCTGTGTCACATCAATAGAAAGACTAAGATTCCATAGCATCTATCTTACTCCTCGTACATGCGCAGTATGGTACACATAAGTATCACGTGACGCATGGTGTATTACAGCTGTGGCATCCACTCATAGAGCATGCGCAGTATGGTACACATATGTATCACGTGACGTATGGTGTATTACAGCTGGACATCCACTCATAGAGCATGCGCAGTATGGTACACATAAGTATCACGTGACGTATGGTGTATTACAGCTGTGGCATCCACTCATAGAGCATGCGCAGTATGGTACACATATGTATCACGTGACGTATGGTGTATGACAGCTGTGGCATCCACTCATAGAGCATGCGCAGTATGGTACACATAAGTACCACGTGACGTATGGTGTATGACAGCTGTGGCATCCACTCATAGAGCATGCGCAGTATGGTACATATAAGTATCACGTGACGTATGGTGTATGCCAGCTGTGTTATCGCCTCATAGAACATGCGCAGTTTGGTACGAATATATCACGTGACTTACCATGGAGTATGACAGTTGTGTGTCAGTGTCATATACCGAACTCCAAGGTCATAAAACATTCTCAGCGTTCCAAGACTTGAGTCAATCATGTGACCTCCCTCTAGACCAATCAGAGACGCAATCTTCCCAGCCTTAAACGCGTCATTTATTCCTTGTGCTGTAGTGACAAACTTGAAAGTTTCTGGAAACTTCTCCACAAAACGCTTGATAATGGCCACTTGCTCCAAGCCGAGCAGGACTGAATTTTTTAGCTGGTTTGCACAAAAAGAAAATGCAGCCCAGAACTGAAAAATAAACAGATGAAAGACAGAAATTCGCAAAATATCGTGCGCGCAACCGAGTAAATGACTCATAGAAATGAATCGTCACGTTTTCCATTCCCAATATAATTTACACTTTGTTAATTCTCTATTTCTTCGCGGTTGTAGGATTTTTGTGTCTTTTTCGTAGAAGGTTCAAGGAATTTCAAAGTGTTTGCATAGTTGAAGCTGAGCATTCTTCACTTTACCGTACGTTACAAAGTTCTACAACTAATGCCACTCACCCAGATATTCTTTGTAAATTTGTTATCTATAAAATTACCATAGCAACAAAAAGGAAAATAATCCGACCCAGCCTACCTGTGCTCCCACGTGACCAGACCTGAGTCTAGTAATATCTGTGTGCCACGTGGTATGGTTTAGCGTTAGGTTTCCCAGTCTGTTGGCGTATTGTTTGCGGATTTGATATGGCATGTCATTATGTCTGTAAGAAGAAAAAGATTAAAGAGTTTAGAAGAAGACTGGTAATGAACTGATCTCCATGAAGGGGAATGTTGGGCTAAATTCATCCTCGTACCTAGGAGTTCGTCTTCGCCAGCGTCAAAAAATACCGGGTCTGTACACTGGGTATGAGCTAAATTGAATACAGCTATTTCAGTTCAAAAAAGGTTCACTTGGTGAAGGTCTTGTTGCATGTTGCATTTTGCAATCCAAGCCCAAAATGCACTATGGGTGAATACAAGCAGAAAAAGATCACAACAATATGGAATTTTCCCAAACTTTGTCTGCAGGCTTTTCCAGCATATTTTCTTCTGTGCTGACATTATTTACATATGAATATAATACTATTCCGAATCGATGGGAACCAAATTGGTCATATCGAGACTCGGAGCCAACTGGAGCCAATCAAATCATTTCGACTATTTTCGTGATCTTTCGTCCGGTTGACTTGTTATTGATGGAAGTGCGTGTGATCGGAACGTTCGAGCTCCACTCTTTCATCCATGATGTGCTTTTCTTCTTAATATTAGATTTTATTAGATTCACCATTTTCCACACATCGCGGATTCACTGGTCACAGACAAAGCATTGAATCGAGACTGCAAGGTAGTTTCAAAGGATTATTCAAATTTGAACCTTGCACCCTCGACTGAATGCTTTGTGTTTGACCAGTGAACCGATGTATGGAAAGTGGTGAATGTTACGCTATTTTGCATCAACGATCAAGCTTATTCGTAGAGGATTTTCCAGGAATTTTGACAGTCTGAGGAGATTTTCCAGCAGAATAACGATAATCACTGTGAGTCGTACGAGTCGGGTCGGGTCGGGTCGCGAGTTCGATTCCTACAGACTCCACAAGTGAATAGAGTTTGTTTGATGTATTGACATGAGGGGTTTTCTCCACGTTCCGGCTCTAACTAGCTTTCCAAAAAAAACCCGGTGTGTTGTGTGCTTAACCGTAAAAAAAAACCCCGGTGTGTTGTGTGCTTAACCGCAAAAAAAACCCCGGTGTGTTGTGTGCTTAACCGCAAAAAAAAACCCCGGTGTGTTGTGTGCTTAACCGCAAAAAAAACCCGGTGTGTTGTGTGCTTAACCGCAAAAAAAACCCCGGTGTGTTGTGTGCTTAACCGCAAAAAAAACCCGGTGTGTTGTGTGCTTAACCGCAAAAAAAACCCCGGTGTGTTGTGTGCTTAACCGCAAAAAAAACACGGTGTGTTGTGTGCTTAACCGCAAAAAAAACCCCGGTGTGTTGTGTGCTTAACCGCAAAAAAAACCCGGTGTGTTGTGTGCTTAACCGCAAAAAAAACCCGGTGTGTTGTGTGCTTAAAAAATTCAATGTGGTGGTATTGAATATGGATTGTGTCTTACGCCGTGTTTACACTCGGACAAATTACTGAGGTATAAGGGTAACCATACCTTGGTTAACATTTATTGTGTTTAAACGCCAATAAAACCATTAGTAGAATACCATTCAAGACAATAGAAAGTTTACCTCGATTTACTTCTTTTTGTGGAATGCGAGTGGTTTTATTTGCATTACAATGATGCATGGTAGCGCTCTCTGAACATGAAAATTAAATCAGCGCCGTCTCTTCTTCATGCCAGTATTTTTGAATTGCCCATTTTGTTTCTGATTAGACAACTACTGTCATTTTAGCATGTGTAAACAATTACAGCGCGACGCGCCTTACCGTGGCCACCCTGCAAAAGTTTCGTACAAGTTAACCAATCAAAATGCAAGAACTAATAAGATTGTTTACATATTTTATTTGTCATGAAAAGCAAATACAACCATTAAATCAAACATATCCACATTGCTTGAAATAATTGAAAGAGTTTTCTTGAGAATCGCAGTAATGTGTTTGTCGATCGGCGCTGCTTTGAAATCGAATTCTCGCATTTTGATTGGTTACCTTGTACGAAACTTTTGCAAGGTGGCCACGGTAAGGCGCGTCGCGCTGTAACCTTTGTACTATGGTTATTGAAATTAAACTCGACTTTTTAAAACCTTAGTTAACGTCCAAATGTAAACACGGCGTTATATTAGTATACGTTAAAAACATTTCCACTTTTAGTTACGGATCAAGTATTTTTGTCGGTCAAGGGCATGGGCGGACGGAAAAGCATTTCCTTTGGCTTGACAGATCATACCCATTATAGTCAAGGTTAGGTCTAGATCTGCTTTTCTTCGAGAAAATCGATAAACATAAGTAATGAGAACCTCAGGTTTGCAGACTTAAGTTTTAGTATGAGCCGACCAGAGTGAAGTCACATTGAGTCACATTTTTGGATCTCTTGTCAGATTTTTTTCCGGGGGGCGTTACATCAGTTGATTTACAAAGTGCTCTGTATTCTTAGCAATGTTTCGAATCTAGATAAAACCTTTACAACGCTTTAGATATAAGACAGTCCTTGAAAATGGTGGTCTTTGGAGATCGAAGCAATCACTTAAAAGAAAACAAAGTGCGGTTTCAGATTTTTTTGGAGCTGTGTTATCTACTATCATGATCAACGGGACTTCGTGCCACGAATACTTTAGTAGTACTGCTTCCAAATACCAGGTTACAGCCGTTTTAATTCAACATAAATATACTTTGGACTATCTATAGTGAGAAAGAAATAACTATGCACAAACGTTGAGGTATACTCGTCAGACACCGTAACAATGAAAATACAATATTCGATAGTTTACACACTATTCCTTTATTAAGGTAATCTGCCAGAGGTTACCTTATCTACGGTCCTTAGCCTTATCCATATCCAAACTGAAGTACCTATACACAATTATACAAGTTCAAAGAAATATCCCTGGTTGCAGTCAGATTTTTTGCGCCACGCCGCTTACAGTGTGTCATGTTACAGGAAATGGCTCGTTTATCAAATTCCCTTCCAAGCAGATATATTTCTAGGAATGTAGAACTGGTGTTTGCTGAGAGCTGTAAAAATCCCTAGAAATATATCTGCTTGGAAGGGAATTTGATAAACGAGCCATCTGCTGTAACATTCCTTCCGTGCGGAAATTATATATATGCACTGTTTGCATTCCACTGTTATAAAAGGCTCGAGCTCTGATCCGTCTCTAGTATGTTATTATTTCAACACTTTTTGAATCTAAGTACCCCAGGGCAAAGACGTCATGGGGTTAGAAAAGAGGGGAGTCTAGTAGTGGAACGACTTTCAAAGCCAGTTATCTTTTCACAGACGTGATTCAATTCAGCTGTCTTGGAAAACGTATACTTGACTGCACAAATAGAAAGGAGGGAAACACCCTCTGTAATAGTCAATCCTATGTCAATCCTATATCCTTCATATCATTCATGACCAGTTAGTGTATGTGTGGGCTAAGGGTGACTATGAATATACAAAATAACAAATTCTAACTTAAGCTTTAAATTAGACTTGTCCCGGACTTGTGTAACCACGGGATCAAACCAAAGCGACAACCCTCGTGTGGTATTCACTCAAGCACTTCATATTTGCATTCATCATTCATCTGTGAAACCAGGGACTGACAAAGGAAGCTAAATAAATCTATTAATATTCTTAGATGAAATCTTTCAAGCATCTATATATTTTCGAGATATTTATATAAATCTAGAACAATGTCAGTCAATGGCGGGCTACGATGTGGATATAGTAAGTAAACAAACGTACCCGTCGATAAGTGGGGTCTGTTTCATAATCTCAACAGCCCGTGCCCTGAAGTCTCCTGGAGCTCTTCGTTCTCGATAGTTCGGAGTACCTTGAACGGCTAATGCCAACAAAACTGCAAGTAAGCCACTGGCATACATCTTAAAAACAGGCTTGTGATTTGTTATTCTGGTTAGTTTTGACTTGCTTGAGTTAGAGGGCGGCTTCGTTGCTCATTTGACTTCAAGCAGAATCCTCTGTAGTTATTTACACGTCAACTCGCCGCTCAATGAAGCTGTCATTCACAGTCTGTCAGTCAGTGGAATACCTAGGGGGGGGGGGGGGGGGTGCTGACGTAGTTAGTTGGCGCAGATCTATAATCACAAATCAGACTGACAATCTTAGACAATTTAATTAATTTACATTTGTAAAATTTCATCATGTTTTCAAAGATGTATTTTCTCAGTACAAGTGCGATATACCATGTATACAAAACTTCGTAGTTTTACTAATTTTGGTGCGAAGCATGGAAAATATTGATCACTCTCAGTTCTGTTGGCGCCAGTCACCGTTATATCTGCACCCCCCTCTCTAGTAACCTTGGGCTCCGCCTGTAAGCATCTAACGTAGCATGATTGGTTTACTGATATTTGCCTGTGCAACCTTTGTCATTGCTGTTCATTTTCTTGTGTTATTCTCTGATCTGCAGGCCGCACTGTCCTTCAAACTGTTAACGACAAACCGCTACAATGAAACGTAGGCACTTGCTGATCGGTGGAGCTGTTCTCGTCGTTCTAGTCATCATCATTGCTGTACCGTGTGCATTATTACTCGGCAAGTCGTCGTCCAAAACGAAAACAAACCGAGAACGAGCGATGGCAGTTCTTGAACACACGCCATTGGTAGATGGGTAAGCAAGTTGAATGAGTTGAATTAACTCACTTTACATTTGTAATAATCACTCGGTATCAAAATTCTTAGAATTAAGCTTCTCTTATTTGCGTATCGAGAGGGCGTTGGGAAGGTTTATTGAAGCATGCAATTTATATGCTAATTTTCAGGGGTTTTCGCGGTTTCTCAAAGCTATCATCGTATGTTTATCGAGTAAACAACAACCAAGTAGCTAGGAACTACTATGCCGTTTAATTTGACTCCCTCTCGAGGAACTTGTTTGTATGACGTATGACTTATCATTACCAGTTTCAGGAGAGCATACAATTTTTCTAGTACAAAATAAAAGAATTTCCCTGGCCTCAAAATGATTTATTTTTGCTATTCTTCGAATCGAATTCTTCCAATATTATTTTTTAATCCTGCATAGCATTTCTCATAACATTATCCAGATTATCTATTCAGTCAGCACTTGAGATCCTTAAGAGAAGATGTCAGAAAAATAGAACAAAATCAAAATTTCTCGGCAACAGCCAAAAGTTCGATTTCGCTCATATTTTGGTATCATGTTATTATATGAAATAGAGTGTGATATTGAGTGACATCAAAATGATAAGATTGATATCCTCACTCCCACCAGCGGGGATACGATTTTTATCAACACTGATGGTGTCAAATTTCGACCAAAGTCACCTTTATTATTACAGTCATAACCTGGTCATAACGACTCATATATTACGCGGGGTTTGCATTGACAGCTCGCATTTCTGGCTCGGGTTCCCTGTGGTGAAGCTAGGTTGATTGCTAGCTAGACATACTCTTTTGTTTTTGACTGCTCTTGTACGAATATTGTAATCTTTGTATTCGCATGAGCGATTCACCTGGGAGCATTTTTCCAGTCATATATGATTCTAATGAATTTAATTCCTTGCTTAAAAAGACCCTTTAGCTGTTTAGCTTGCCGAAAAAACGCTGTTTTCTAAGGTCCCTGTGAACTACACGACCGTGTGTGCTGGGCAGGGATAGTCATTTGGCAAAACATAAATTGTCGTACGCCCCAGACTAATTAGGGTCTGGCATAAAACTGTCAAGGGCTTGTAAAGTTTCTATAGTGGTTTCTATATGTTTTGACTACAAATTAAAGTGTTTGACCTTTAAACCTTCTGCAAACTTCAGTTTAATTACCCTTTTTACCGATGTGCACCGATGATAACGAATTGTTTCAGTAAAACAGATCAAGACCTTTTCTTATGAAATTCAAATCTAATAACAGTGCGCTATATAAAAATAAAGGGGGGGTTTAGAGATAAAGTCAGAACAACTGTGATCTTAGAACGGGTGAAAGTGAAATATTGCTTGGAACTTGTCCTCAAATATCTTCAAGTCACTACAGACACCCAGTATCGAGCATTTCAACAGGTCTTTGATCTGATACATATATATACATCGAATACATCCACATATGGCGATAGAGCTTTTGCTGCGCCTAAGCTCTGGAATAACCTACCAGAATCAATAAAAAACGCTGAAACTGTTAAACAGTTCATATCTTTAGCTAAAACATATCTTTTCAAGGAAGCTTTTAATTGATCCCTCACGTCCTTACAATATATAGGCTATACTATCTCATTATGTTATAGTATTTCTTACTTGATTTTTATCTTTTATCTTCATTGTCATATATCAGCCTCATATTAATTCATCCGTTTTTAGATCATTAGTATTATTAATAATTTAGTCTAGTTATATTAATATACGTAATATTTTATCGTTATTATTGTAGTTTTATTATTATATACATTGTAAACGCATTGAGGCGTAGCAAAATGCGTGATAAAAGCTGTAAATTAAATTAAATTATATATATACACTCGATTGCAGAAACGTTGTAGTATACATTTATACATATATACAAATATCTAATGAGATGCAAAAACGGAAAAAGCCCTAAAATATGATAGTGTATATGTTGAAAGTTACCAAAAAACACATCTATGCCTTGCTTTGATGCAAGACACGTGAAATACATAAGGTTTTGAAGTATAACGGCCATAATTTTTACAAAAGGCTATATATACCTTATATATGTAATCAATCAAATAGGGTCCCTAATGATTTTAAAGCATTCCTCCATTGGTCTTGTCTCTTGCTGAATATTTCGGTATATTTTTACACACAATAGATTTTGGTGGGCTACCTGTGTTCGCCAAGTAAGGCCGAGAAAAACCGAGCAAGAAATAGTAGGGTTATAGACCCCTTGCAGCACGTCGGAATGCAGCTCAATTCGGAGGACAAAACAATGGGTTCCAATTCTCAGGAGATTGAAATTATTTTGTTGGTCACGCGCAAGGGGTCTAAAGGAGGGCTATTTCCACAAAAGATTTTGAGCAATGCCCTATTGATTTTTTCTATACTAGGCATAACGACTTGCCATGGCAGATAAAGAAGAAGTACTCGAACAGATTTGCCAATATTACTATAGACACTGGAAGCCCTGATTTCCATACCGATATCCCTAGACTGAGGAAAGGCAAAGTTGGAGCACAGGTATGAATGAACCTATACAGCCACAACAACAACTACAACGTCTGTCTGTCTGTCTGTCTGTCTGTCTGTCTGTCTGTCTGTCTGTCTGTCTGTCTGTCAGTATGTCATTCAATCAGTCACTCTCATCATTCAGTTACTTAGTAATGTTTTCCAATCACAGACCGTTCGTCATTCCCTAGACTATCATTTCCATGTTTAACGGTTGCACATGAGTAGACACATGAATATATATGCAATTTAAACAAAGAATCTTAATCTTTAGGGAATGACACGTGGTCTAAAATAGTAAAGCATCACACCCAAACTCTATTGATAGGTTATTAAAAAAGATTTTGAAACTGACCTAATAAAATATTGAATTGAATTTTCGGTTGTCACAGCAACCTTCATCAGAGTAAAAATGCTAAACAGATGTTGAATTGCATTCACATAAACTGCCTGAACTTTGCAATTCAACACCTGTTTAGCATTTTCACTCTGATGAAGGTTGCTGTGACAACCGAAAATTCAATTCAACATTTTATTAGGTCAGTTTCAAAATCTATTTTAATCAATATTATCCTATGTACAATTGTAAAGAATGGTAATAAAAACCTTCACCTTCACCTTCACCTTCACCTTCACCTTCACCTTCACCTTCACCTTCACCTTCACCTTCACCTTCACCTTCACCTTCACCTTCACCTTCACCTTCACCTTCACCTTCACCTTCACCTTCACCTTCACCTTCACCTTCACCTTCACCTTCACCTTCACCTTCACCTTCACCTTCACCTTCACCTTCACCTTCACCTTCACCTTCACCTTCACCTTCACCTTCACCTTCACCTTCACCTTCACCTTCACCTTCACCTTCACCTTCACCTTCACCTTCACCTTCACCTTCACCTTCACCTTCACCTTCACCTTCACCTTCACCTTCACCTTTGTGTTTGTCGTTAGGATTCATCCAGTTTTATATTTCCTGTTTCAGTTCTGGGCAGCGTACGTAAGCTGTAGCAATCAATACAAAAACTCTGTTCGACTTTTTCTTGAACAAATCGACGTCATAAAACGACTAGCTGTCAAGTACCCAAACGATTTCGTGTTCGCTACAACAGAGCAAGATATTCGGAAAGCTTTCAAAGACAAAAAAATTGCGTCTCTGGTTGGCATCGAGGGGGGGCATGCGATGGACAGCAGTCTGGACACACTGCGCATGCTCTATGAATTAGGTGGACGCTATATGACATTGACCCACAGCTGTCATACACCGTGGTAAGTCACGTGGTTTGTTATGTTTATACACTGCGCATGCTCTATGAGTTTGATGGTTGCTATGTGACACTGACACACGACTGTTCAGCCACCGTTGTAAGTCACGTGGTATGTTAAGTTTTCTTCTCTGCGCATGCTCTATGGTTTTCATGGCTGCTGTTTGATACTAAGACACAGCTGTCAGTCACCATGGGAAGTCACGTGACACTAAGGATTACCAGTTTGCGCATGCTCGATGATGTTCTCCAGGTATCTTATTACCTAACTCGATTAGCTTTTTAGTTAATCTAGGTAAACCAATACCCTTAGTTTCATTTCTATCAATAATTAACGTCATTTTATGTACTTTTTTGTGGTATAAATGAACTACTATTATTTTTATGTATTTGCCTTTACTAGTTTATGGAACACTTTCGTTCATAAAGCATATCTTATCTCCTTGTCGTGTTCATTAAATAAAAGTGGCCCATACTTTTGTTTTTCCAGGGCCGACTCCTGTGCACCTAAGACGGCAGAACATAACGGACTAACAGAATTTGGAAAGGTGAGTTGGTTAGACCTCCGTCCAGTTCTGCATATAGAGGGCAAACGAATAACATGCTATCCCTCCGTCCAGTTCTGTATATAGAGGGCAAACGAATAACATGCTAGCCCTCCGTCCAGTTCTGCATATAGAGGGCCAACGAATAACATGCTATCCCTCCGTCCAGTTCTGCATATAGAGGGCAAACGAATAACATGCTAGCCCTCCGTCCAGTTCTGCATATAGAGGGCAAACGAATAACATGTTAGCCCTCCGTCCAGTTCTGCATATAGACGGCAAACGAATAACATGCTATCCCTCCGTCCAGTTCTGTATATAGAGGGCCAACGAATAACATGCTAGCCCTCCGTCCAGTTCTGTATATAGAGGGCCAACGAATAACATGCTATCCCTCCGTCCAGTTCTGTATATAGAGGGCCAACGAATAACTTGCTAGACCTCAGTCCAGTTCTGCATATAGAGGGCCAACGAATAACATGCTAGACCTCAGTCCAGTTCTGTATATAGAGGGCCAACAGATAACTTGCTGCTCTTGCATCCTGCAGATTGTTATTAAAGAAATGAACCGACTTGGGATGTTTGTAGATATTTCTCATGTTTCTGCTGAAACAATGCATGACGTACTGGATGTCACGAAAGCCCCAGGTAAGATTTCATATTACACAGGGATTCCAACGAAAAGGGGGAGTCGGAATTCGAGGTAGCAGGCAACATGCAACAGGCAACAGGCAACATGCAACAGGCAACATGCAGCAGGCAACATGCAGCAGGCAACATGCAGCAGGCAACATGCAGCAGGCAACATGCAACAGGCAACATGCAGCAGGCAACATGCAGCAGGCAACATGCAGCAGGCAACATGCAGCAGGCAACATGCAACAGGCATGGTGGAAAAGTCTAACGTTTGTTTTATTTACAGTTATATTTAGTCATTCGTCCGCTTTTGCTTTATGCAACAACACAAGAAACGTACCAGACGACGTACTAAAGAAAATGGTAATCCATCTTTTCTTTTAATACCTATCCGATATCTTTCATTGGTTTTGCATGTGGGATTTCATGGGTGGTATATGGGATGTCGCGAGTGGTATATGGGATGTCGTGGGTAGTGTATGGGATACCGTTGGTGGTGTATGGGATGCCGTGGGTGGCGAATGGGATGCCGTGGGTGGTGTATGGCATGCCGTGGGTAGTGTATGGGATACCGTTGGTGGTGTATGGGATGCCGTGGGTGGCGAATGGGATGCCGTGGGTGGTGTATGGCATGCCGTGGGTGGTGTATGGGATACCGTTGGTGGTGTATGGGATGCCGTGGGTGGTGTATGGGATACTGTTGGTGGTGTATGGGATGCCGTGGGTGGCGAATGGGATGCCGTGGGTGGTGTATGGGATGTCGTGGGTGGTGTATGGGATACTGTTGGTGGTGTATGGGATGCCGTGGGTGGTGGTGTATGGGATGCCGTGGGTGGTGTATGGGATGTCGTGGGTGGTGGTGTATAGGATGCCGTGGGTGGTATGGGTGGCATAGGTATTCTATGGAGAGTTATGGTTGCAGGGTGTGTCATGTTATTTATGTAGGGTGCATGAGTGATATATGTTAGCATGGGTATTCTATGGAGAGTTATGGTTGCAGGGTGTGTCATGTTATATAGGGTGCATGAGTGATATATGTTAGCATGGGTATTCTATGGAGAGTTATGGTTGCAGGGTGTGTCATGTTATATAGGGTGCATGAGTGATATATGTTAGCATGGGTATTCTATGGAGAGTTATGGTTGCAGGGTGTGTCATGTTATATAGGGTGCATTAGTGATATACGTTAGCATGGGTATTCTATGGAGAGTTATGGTTGCAGGGTGTGTCATGTTATATAGGGTGCATGAGTGATATATGTTAGCATGGGTATTCTATGGAGAGTTATGGTTGCAGGGTGTGTCATGTTATATAGGGTGCATTAGTGATATATGTTAGCATGGGTATTCTATGGAGAGTTATGGTTGCAGGGTGTGTCATGTTATATAGGGTGCATTAGTGATATATGTTAGCATGGGTATTCTATGGAGAGTTATGGTTGCAGGGTGTGTCATGTTATATAGGGTGCATTAGTGATATATGTTAGCATGGGTATTCTATGGAGAGTTATGGTTGCAGGGTGTGTCATGTTATATAGGGTGCATTAGTGATATATGTTAGCATGGGTATTCTATGGAGAGTTATGGTTGCAGGGTGTGTCATGTTATATAGGGTGCATTAGTGATATATGTTAGCATGGGTATTCTATGGAGAGTTATGGTTGCAGGGTGTGTCATGTTATATAGGGTGCATTAGTGATATATGTTAGCATGGGTATTCTATGGAGAGTTATGGTTGCAGGGTGTGTCATGTTATATAAGGTGCATCAGTGATATATGTTAGCATGGGTATTCTATGGAGAGTTATGGTTGCAGGGTGTGTCATGTTATATAAGGTGCATGAGTGATATATGTTAGCATGGGTATTCTATGGAGAGTTATGGTTGCAGGGTGTGTCATGTTATATAAGGTGCATGAGTGATATATGTTAGCATGGGTATTCTATGGAGAGTTATGGTTGCAGGGTGTGTCATGTTATATAAGGTGCATGAGTGATATATGTTAGCATGGGTATTCTATGGAGAGTTATGGTTGCAGGGTGCGTCATGTTATATAAGGTGCATGAGTGATATATGTTAGCATGGGTATTCTATGGAGAGTTATGGTTGCAGGGTGCGTCAAGGGGAATTATAAGGTCCCACATTGATTAGTAATTACCCTTCATCATAAGATTATTTCTGTTATTCTCCAGCCTAAGAATGGCGGTGTAGTGATGGTCAACTTCTATAACGATTTTATAACATGCAAAGACACTGCTACTCTTAGTGATGTTGCAGGTGAGGAATATTTTATGGCTGTCATTAACTTGAATTCAATCAATTAATATCACGTGGCATTGGGCTACCTGTGGCACAGATTTTTCTTACAATAAACATTTGTACATTTTTTCTTCTGTTTTCTAAGATCACATCGATCACATTAAGAAAGTGGCGGGAATCGATTACGTGGGTCTAGGAGGAGACTATGATGGCGTACCAAGGTATGTATCATGGTGAACATCTTACATACAGTTATAATAGAGGGTCTAGGAGGAGACTATGATGGTGTACCAAGGTATGTATCATGGGGAGGAAGGAGGATTGCTTCAAATTAATTGTTTTAATATGGAAGAGTAAGGAGTGATTACTTAAGAATTTAGGGTGCTTTTATAGGCCTTTTCTGAATTTGAAAAACAGGATGCATTGTGGTCTATCTTGGGTACAAACAATACTATATAAGGCATGGTGAACAAAAGGTGTTTGTACCCAAACTAGACAACAAGTCTTACGAGTCATTCAAGCTCAAATTCAAGCTTTAGACGCAAGACAGGGAGCCGAGGGAGGAAAACCGGAGAACCTGGAGAAAAACCCTGGAAGCACAGGAGAACCAACTAGAAACTCTACTCTCATGTAATGGTTTAGGTTATCGAAACGTCAGTCACATCAAACAGTCCTTCTCAGGACTACATCCACCCGGATGATCATAATACAAATATTGTCTCTTCGACAAATATTGTTACTTCGATAAATATAACTAATCGATAAGATCAACATATGTTAAGTACGTCCATTCTTATATGTTTAGGGTACCAACTGGACTAGAGGATGTGTCGAAATACCCTGATCTCATAGAAGAATTGATCAAACGTGGATACAGTGATGACGATGCCAAGAAAATCGTTGGCGGAAACCTTCTGCGAGCCATGAAAAAAATGGAAGAGGTAAAATGGGATAAATGAATAAATGAAACAATAGAATGGATGGATGAATGAAGTAGTCAATCTATTTCAGTCAATGTGATTCTACGTACTTTAGTGATGAATCCAAAATAATTGTCATCTGACGAGACCTGATTTGGACTAAAGGAAGTAGAGTGGTTTTCGTATGAGTGGGAAACAATCTTGGGTCCTTAGAGCTACCCGAACATTGATTTGCCAACTTCGCCTCTTTCCTTTCTTTCTTTCGCGATATTCGCTAAAATTCAAGACGTCTGGGCTTTTGACTTCTGTCAATCAAATTTCCAACTGACCGTCTTAGTAATTTTTGATTGACGAAAGCCAAAAAATAAAAAACCCGACGTCTGGGACTGTGTTGGTTGCGATTACGATCACGAGAATGGCTGTAACGCGACGTCGTTTCTAAAATTTCTGAAGTGATTAATTCTTTTTTTTTTTTGCCACAGGTTGCTCAATCCATGTCAAATGTCCAGCCATATGATGAACATATCATTGTTAACAAAACCTGTCGCCCTTTCTTCCATAATCAGTACTACTAGACCTATAAAAACATAGAGGGACTACCTGTCGCCCTTTCTTCCATAATCAGTACTACTAGACCTATAAAAACATAGAGGGACTACCTGTCGCCCTTTCTTCTATAATCAGTATTACTAGACCTATAAAAACATAGAGGGACTACCTGTCGCCCTTTCTTCTATAATCAGTACTACTAGACCTATAAAAACATAGAGGGACTACCTGTCGCCCTTTCTTCTATAATCAGTACTACTAGACCTATAAAAACATAGAGGGACTACCTGTCGCCCTTTCTTCTATAATCAGTACTACTAGACCTATAAAAACATAGAGAGACTACCTGTCGCCCTTTCTTCTATAATCAGTATTACTAGACCTACTAGACCAATAAAAACATAGAGGGACTGCTGAATAAAATAGACTCAGCTATACGTATTGGGGGGGGGGGGGGGGGGGGGGATTTTAGGGTAGGGGGCGTCCAAAAGTGCCGCGGTGCGAGTAAGTTTTAACGAACGAACCCATCGTCGTTCTCAGTGCTCCTCATCTGATTTCTTGGATATCAATAACGAGGATGCGATCGAACCAGGTTAGAAGTAAAAATCAATTTCATTCTACTAAGTGTAAGGAACATAAATTTAACGAAGGGGGTTTCCATGGAGATCATGGACCCCTTGGATCTGCCGCTGATACATCACTCACGGGTCGGGACACGGTGCAGCGTTTCTGGTACGATTCGAGAGATTTCACACCCAACAATTTCACGTGCCAACTTATATATGAATAAAGGAAAGCTACCCACTCATCACAGGGTCCTGTATATGGAATCTGTTCACCACCAACGTCGAGAGATCCTGATATAGTTCCCTGTTATGCAACTTTACTTCGCGCGCAGCAGAGTGGGAAAGACACGTACGCGGTGCTAATTTGGTAGTTGCACGCAAAAGTCGTATTGCGCGTACGGATCCCCCTGAATCTTAACAAGTATTTCTAATAAACACTTACACCAATTTCATGTTTCTAAAAACTGTTTTGATTACTTTAACATCCCAAACCCATGCACGTACATTCTTGGGAACCCGCCATGATATGCCTAAACTATTCCAGACTTAGCTTAATTAATATTTGAATTCTTACACTAGAGTGGTTTTACTCAAGGGGTGAAATAGTTCATAGACTTTTTCTGTCTATTTGACTATTACACATTAAGTAAAATCACTCTACTTAGTTGCGCACAAGTTGATAATGCCTCGGACCCACCATCATTTTTGAGCAAATAAGTTCAGTCTTGGGTCTCTCTTGAGCATCGAGAGCTCCGCAAAGTCAGTTCAACTTCTACTGAATTTCAATTCGATAGTGGAACAAGTAGCCTCCTGCGCTTCCAATGACGGAAACCGGAAGCGCCTCAAAGCAGCTGCGCAGGAGGACGATTTTAATGGTCAAAAAAAAAAAAAATTAAAATTGATCGTTACACTTGATCGTTAATCCTGGCTTTCTCAACAAATTTCCGAAAGTTGCAACGACAAAAATATGTGTGACATGCTCGCGTGCAACTTGAACTTTTTTTGCGCGCGGCTCAACACAGTGGGCAGATTATATTACTCTCGCGCGGGTCTCGCGGCCGTTAAGCAACCGTCAGTTAAAGGACAGCGCGCGCGTTATCTGACTGGCTCAAACTCACTTATACTATGTTATTATTTGTATTATCATTTTTATTATCATTATATTTAATGAGGAAGCCACACTCATCGGTGATGATTTTCAGGAGGGTCCTCTAAAATGAACATGAATGATATAATGAGATTTAGAAAAAACCTACTAATGGTCTATCACCAATCGAGCCCTGTGATTGGCTGAGCTACTAGGGGTCTATTAGTGATAGACCTCTAGTAGCGAAAAGCGCCGGTTTTGAAAACCAAAAAATATATATTTAAAGGAAAATCCAAAACTTTTTGCATCCTTTTATTGGACCGATTAGTAGGTTTTTACTAAAACAATTAGACCTCTCGCCCTCATGGTCTGCGAGTCAATAGCCCATTCGGCCTTCGGCCTCATGGGCTATTGACTCGTAGACCATTCGGACTCGAGGACTAATTGTTAAATAGATATTACACATATTATATGCATAATTCAAGCAATATACAACCTATTTAGTTATAAAGAAACAATTTTAAAGTAGACAAAACAATTTTTAACGATAACTTAAAATTAATACTTGAAGGTAAAGCGTTCCAATCATTCATGAAAAGAAAGTCAGATTTGTCTTGCCCCTAATTCGTTCTGAATAGCGGTGGCCTTATGGCTGTTGCTTGCCTTGTGTTGTGGGTATGAAGTTGACTGCCATAGTTTATGTTGAATTTGAAGTCAACTAAGTTATAGCTGCCTTGTACATAAAGATACAACGATGGAAAAGTCTTCTCTTTCGTAGTTGATGCCATTGCAGTGATTTTAGAGCGTCAGTAGCAGAAGACAGTATGTACAGCGGTAAATAATATAAATCAAGATGGCGGAGCAACAAGACGTAAACAATGAAAGAAAAGTGGCCTTTCTCTGCCCCCTGTTCATGAAACTGAAGACTACGTGCAACAGTGGCTTAATCTCTTACCACTTTTGACTTTGACTACAGCGGTTTCTCCCAAGCGTGTTCGTCGGTTAGAGTTAGTGTATAGGAAGAGAAACTTCGGGACAAAAGGTGGCTTAATGAGAAGTTCATTACTGCTGTTTTCATAAACATGCGAACTCGGTAGCTGCGAGCTGCACGCTGAAATTTGGTTTATCGCTTCCATCAATTAAAAATAATCAGTCGGTACCTTTTATATTTATTATTGGCGGCAGTGAAAAACCAAATTCCAGCGAGTGAAACACTCAGGCAAGGTAAAGCCAGTTGTCTTTCACAGAAGTTGCCCACAAGTTTGACGAGCTGACAGTTTTTACCACGTAACTTTTAAGCAAGTTTTAGAGGAGTTTCAGGATGTGGTAGCTTAACACCAAATTCACTCTCCAAGACCAACATCACTTCTTTTTGGTTTTCCAACATCTTCACTTCCTTTCCAGTTATTTTCTTGTCTTTCACGTACTTCTTGATCAACTTGTATCTAGAAACAGTTATTCTTCCCCAAGGTCGGAGCACAGTACAAACGAGTCCTAGGTTCAGAGCTGAACTTGCATCTTCAAGGAGTATTCTGGCGTTGGCGAAATGTTCAGTAGAACGAGGTGTAAGGTTAAATCTAAATCTGTACTGCCAGTGACAAGCTTCGCTTTTATCTGCTTTGTCTTCGAAGTGCAAAGCAACGACGGTGCTACTTGGGGTTTCAACAATGAACCACTCGTGACCTGCTTCATCGAGATCTTTTTTTATTCTATACTCTGCAGTTTCATCGTCTTGAATTTCGTCTTCCACCAGGCGCAGTGGTTCAGCAAAACATTCTCCATAGCCAACATCGACAACCCATTTTTCATCTTCTAGAGACACGATTGACAACTGGTGATTGGGAAAAGGAGCCCAACTGTTTGTATTTTTGAAGAAAACCATCGCCTCTACGATAATCAGGTTAAACCCAAGATCTTGCAGTAAAAATGCAAAGGACGTATTCAGCTCAAAGCACACTCCTCCTCGATGCCCTTGTACAATCTTCTTGTACAAATCTTCTTTTGTGGTACGATATTCTTCTTGTAGAAGGTTGCTAAGGTTTTCAAATGGAATGTTGAGTAGGTGAAGACGATGAAGGGTCTTCAGTGTTTCTAGGTTTGGTAAAACAGGACCTGAATATTGTAAACGTTTGAGGTAATCATCCACGAATGACTCCATGAGTAACTGCGACATCCTCGGCTTTGAACCCAGGCAAACTGAAATATTCTTTGTCTCAGTGAAAATTTGCCAGGAGGGAGATAGATAACAACTGGAGATAAGATCCCCTTTTAGTAAAGAAATGCTTGAGCCCCAAAGACGAAGCAAACTCCGACCTTTGAACGTTTGCGTGACCAACGAGGTCTAGACACAGGTAGTCCAAAAGTACTTGGTTTCTCTCAAGCGAGTTCGTTTTAGAGTTAGTATAATAGGAAAAACCTATATTCCTATTTGCATCGAAGCGAGACATGAGGTGACTCTGCAATGATAAAGACGTGAATAATTGTCCAACATGTTTAAAAAAGAGTCAAAGTCACATCATGTCTCGCTTCGATGCAAAAGGTACATAATAAATATTCCGATATTCGAGTGTTTGCGTGACCAACTGTAGTACAGACACATGCATGTAGCCCAAGCATTAGACGTCGTCAGAAAGTACACGTTTACAGTACATTAGTTTCTCCCAAGGGCTCGTTATAGAGTTAGTATAGGAAAAAAAACTTCTGGAAAAAAGGTAGTGTCTACTTAATAACAAGTCAGTTAAATCAAAACACACTTATTCAAATGTATTATTGCACTTTTGGATAATTTAGTATGCTAATTATCCCGGCATGTGCAATCGATAAAAATCGATACTCACAACTTTTTTCAGCAATTAACATTATCGATTGGTAACGATTGATATCGTGGGAACTATGAAAGCTGTGGGTCTTGAATTTTCAGCCAACATTCCGCGAATTATCTGAATAGCCTGTCACCAAAATCTTAATCTCAGAGTCTTTTCATCGCAAATTGTATCACTATGGACTTTTGGTGTTGACGTTCTCTCGTCATCGTATTGTGTTGTCTCAGCGTTTCGCAAAGACTGTCCAGTCACCTGGCTCGTGTAATCATTTTTCCTCAGTTGACTATTTTTATCGATGCATTCCTGTAATTAACGTAAATGCAACTAAACAAAAAACGATAACAATCGATAGCAAATCGATAACAATCGATATACGAAATTAAGAAATCGATAATTATCGATTACTCACAACTTTTTTTCGCTATCGATTGACCGATACAATTAGTTAATTTCTATCGATTGTTATCGATTGCTATCGATTAACGGATTTATCGATTGCACACGCCGGGTAATTATAGACAATACAAGCCAACTGGAAAGACTTAGTTCTACTCCTTGTTCTACTTTACAATTATGTGAAACTTTCAGGCAAGGCAAAGCCAGTACGTCGTCGTGCAAGGACTTGCATGACGACAATTCAAGTTGCCGAGCTGAAAGTTTTATCACGAAATAACAGCACTCTTAAGCAAGTTTTAGAGGAGTTTCAGGATGTGATAGTTTAACCCCAAATTCACTCTCCAAGACCAACATCACTTCTTTTTGGTTTTCCAACATCTTCACTTCCTTTCCAGTTATTTTCTTGTCTTTCACGTACTTCTTGATCAACTTGTATCTAGAAACAGTTATTCTTCCCCAAGGTCGTAGCGCAGTACAAATGAGTCCTTGATTGAAAGGTGAACTTGGATCTTTGAGGGTCATGTTTCTGGCGTTGGCGAAATGCTCAATAGTACGAGGTGTAAGGTTGAACTTGTATTTGTACTCCCAGTCACTAGTTTCACTTTGATCTACTTCATTTTGTATATGCAGAAAAACAACATTTCTGCTGGGTGATTCAAGAATGAACCACTCCTGAGATGTTTTATCGGGATCTTTTCTAATTCTGTAAACCCCAGTTTCATCGTCTTGAATTTCGTCTTCCACGAAACGCAGTGGTTTGGCAAAATCTTCTCCAAAGCCAACATCGACAATCCATTTTTCATCTCCCAGACACACGATTGACAACTGGTGGGTGGGCAAAGGACGCCAACCTTTCGTAAATGTAGAATAGACCGTTGCCTCTACGATAATCAGGTTAAACCCAAGATCTTGCAGTAAAAATGCAAAGGACGTATTCAGCTCATAGCACACTCCTCCTCGATGCCTTTGTACAATCTTCTTGTACAAATCTTCTTTTGTGGTACAATATTCTTCTTGTAGAAGGTTGTTAAGGTTTTCAAATGGAATGTTGAGTAGGTGAAGACGATGAAGGGTCTTCAGTGTTTCTAGGTTTGGTAAAACAGGACCTGAATATTGTAAACGTTTGAGGTAATCATCCACGAATGACTCCATGAGTAACTGCGACATCCTCGGCTTTGAACCCAGGCAAACTGAAATATTCTTTGTCTCAGTGAAAAATTGCCAGGAGGAAGATAGATAACAACTGGAGATGAGATGCCCTTTTAGTAAAGAATCCTTAGCCCAAAAATGAAGCAAACTCCGACCTTTGAACGTTTGCGTGACCAACGAGGTCTAGACAAAGGAAGTCCAAGTTTGGTCTAGTACGGAAAGTACTTGTAGTACACTGAGTGGTTTCTCTCAAGCGAGTTCATTTCCGAGGGGGGGGGGGGGGGTACTACCACCCCAACTTGGGTGGGGGTGTACCGCCAGGTCCTCAAAACCCTGACCCTATCCCAGACCTAGAATTTTGATTTCATATACCCTACCCCAGACTAAACCTACATTTTTTTGACATGCAAAAAACGATTATTCAATAGCTTTCAATAATTATTTGGCAATTGTTTAATTGAATTTAAATCGTTATTTTTTGTGCCGGCAGAAAACCTAGCCTACCAGGCTAAAACAACTAAAACATAACCCTATCCCGGAAAAAATTTCAAAAAGATACCCTATCCCAGACAAAAACCTTACCCTTCCCCAGACAAATTGTAAAAAAATGATACCCTACCCCAGACCTAAAAGCCAAAAAACCATACCCTATCGGGCGGCACATACCCGTATAGCAAATATAGGGGAGTACCCCCCCCGGGGTTCATTTAGAGTTAGTATAGGAAGAAAAACTTCTGGGGCTGGTTGTACGAAGGCTGAATTGTGCTACCCACAAGATAAATCCTTATCCAGCGGATAAAACCTATACAATTCTATACACTAGGTAACTCTTTCACCTGTGGATAACTCTATGCAGGCTTCGTACTAACAACCATGTACAACCGGCCCCTGGAAAAAAGGTAGTGTCTACTTAATTATTTATTTTTTTATTTTATTAGCTTCGCCAAATAACTAATTATGTACAACAACAAAAACACAACAAAAACAATGTAAGGCAGGGTAACCGCAACAGCCGTGGTAGGCCAATTACTGCGGGCCCGTACTATCACTAAAAAACATATACTGAAACTATAAAATCAGTAGCAGCAGGTTAAGGGCAGTGTAAGGTTACGCGAGGTATTGCACTTCGGACAAACAGTTTTAAAGGTTCTAGGATTTTCAGGGTCGTAAATAGCTTGCAATGATTTGAAATAGTAGTTAAACATTAGAGCTTTGAATGATCTTAAATTTACCATATTAAGGTTTAGTTCTTCAGCGAGAGTGTTCCAGATTCTAATTGTTCTTACAGTAAAGGAATGTTGATAAGTAGAAGATTTACACTTTGGTGGTACATACTTAATGATATTGGAGTTACTGCTAGACCTGGTTTGTCTAGTAGGACAGTAAATGCGAGGTAAGATGGACTGGTTAACTGTTACCAGTCCATTTAAATCAGTTAAATCAAAACTCATTTAATCAAATTTATTATTGAACTTTTGGATGATTTAGTATGCTAATTATAGACAATACAAGCCATCTGGAAGTATTTTTAGAAGCAGATATAAGAGTTACACTCCATTGCTTTCAAACTATTGTCCAAGGCGTCACATTTGGATCAACAATACAGTAAATGTATAGGAACTGACCCAATATGCAAATGCCACGAATGTGTGTGAAACGTTTAGGCAAGGTAAAGCCAGTTGACGTCTTCCATGAAGCACTCTTCCATGAATGTTCCCCACGTGTTTGTCGAACTGAAAGATTACAACGTAACAGCACTTTTAAGCAAGTTTTAGTGGAGTTTCAGGATGTGGTAGCTTAACACCAAATTCACTCTCCAAGACCAACATCACTTCTTTTTGGTTTTCCAACATCTTCACTTCCTTTCCAGTTATTTTCTTGTCTTTCACGTACTTCTTGATCAACTTGTATCTAGAAACGTTATTCTTCCCCAAGGTCGGAGCACAGTACAAATGAGTCCTTGATTGAAAGGTGAACTCGGATCTTTGAGGGTCATGTTTCTGGCGTTGCTGAAATTTTCAGTAGTACGAGGTGTAAGGTTGAACTTGTGTTTGTACTCCCAGTCATTAGCTTCACTTTGATCTACTTCATTTCGTAGATGCAGAGAAACAACATTTCTGCTGGGTGATTCAAGAATGAACCACTCCTGAGATTTATCGGGATCTTTTCTAATTCTGTAAACCCCAGTTTCATCGTCTTGAATTTCGTCTTCCACCAGGCGCAGTGGTTCAGCAAAACCATCTCCAAAGCCAACATCGACAACCCATTTTTCATCTTCTAGAGACACGATTGAAAGCTGGTGATTGGGAAAAGGAGCCCAACTGTTTGTATCTTTGAAGAAAACCATCGCCTCTACGATAATGAGGTTAAACCCAAGATCTTGCAGTAAAAATGCAAAGGACGTATTCAGCTCAAAGCACAATCCTCCTCGATGCCCTTGTACAATCTTCTTGTACAAATCTTCTTTTGTGGTACAATATTCTTCTTGTAGAAGGTTGTTAAGGTTTTCAAATGGAATGTTGAGTAGGTGAAGACGATGAAGGGTCTTCAGCGTTTCTAGGTTTGGTAAAACAGAACCTGAATATTGTAAACGTTTGAGGTAATCATCCACGAATGTCTCCATGAGTAACTGCGACATCCTCGGCTTTGAACCCAGGCAAACTGAAATATTCCTTATCTCAGTGAAAAATTGCCAGGAGGGAGATAGATAACAACTGGAGATAAGATCCCCTTTTAGTAAAGAAATGCTTGAGCCCCAAAGACGAAGCAAACTCACCTTTAAACTTTTGCGTGACCAACGAGGTCTAGTTAACAATTAGTCCTCGAGTCCGAATGGTCTACGAGTCAATAGTCCATGAGGCCGAAGGCCGAAGGCCGAATGGGCTATTGACTCGTAGGCCATGAGCACTTATGTTGCAGTTCAAATTTACGGTACGTTATCATGATATTCCGTGATGATTAAAACGCAAAATTGTGTCCATATGTATCATGATACAAATGGACACAATTTTATAGATATTGTATCACGACAGTAGAAAAAGTAGTTAAAAGAAATCTAAACGTACAAATATCAGAATTTTCGAAAACATAATTCCTTTAAGAATCATTTCAATAATTTCTAGTTCAGGACTAAAATCTCGAACGATCCAAAATAAGCCAAAGCTATCCAATACGACACAAAACCACCCAAAAACGAGCCAAAAACAATCAGCAAACTACCACCCACCAGACAAAAGTGCTATTTTAAAGGCGCCGAACATAAATATTTCTAATATTTATGAAAAGGATGGCAGTACCGGACGTATTTTCAACTAAAGTTGTATGCTTAGGCGTTAAGTCTGCATTAGACTTGCCGACTACTTTTTTTTTTTTCTTTGAGATTCGGCTTCCCCGAAAAGATAAGCAAGGGTTTACGTCTGTATAGAAAGGCTGTGCTATCAAAAGCCCATCTCTGCAAAAAAAAAATAAAAAAAAAAAAAAAAAAATAAAAAAAAAAAAAAAAAAAAAAAATAGAATATACGGTTACTGTAAATAATATTTGTACTGACATGGTCAAATTGTTGGCCGTCGTCCGGTATCGCGTATAAGACCAGCCACAATATGCATTTGTGTGCCGGGTTACTATTTATGCACTTTTATTTTTTATTCAAACTTAAAATATCTCGGAGTTTTTATCCCAGTTTGCCCCGTATTTTTTCTGCTCAAATACTTAGGTAATTTAATGGTAAAAAAATTATAATACAATAAATCAAAATATTACAACGAATCACGGCTGTAATGAACCTTCAACGATTTACGGCTTTATACTAGATAATACTAGACAATTAGCTTTCTGTATATATATAGATTTATTTTTTTGAGTAGATTTTTATGGTTATATATTATATTTCTTATATATTTTAATATAGTTTTTTGTAATATATTATTATTATGGAATAATTTTTTCTGATTTTAGTAAAATGATAGTGATTAGATTTAGATTATTTTAATACCATTAGATATACCATAGCTTTTATAGTTTAAAAAAGATTCATTTTTTTAACTCAACTAAAAATAAATTACCCATTGGTATGAGGTTACTAAATTGTGGTTGTACAAAGTGTGTCAACTTAAACCAACCATTCCAATAGTCACTAACGCAGTGTGCAGTCATGGACTAACACTCTGAACACCGCTGGGAGATTTCACGACCAGTCAACCTCTCTCATTAGGCTTATGATACAAATAGACCTTTTGATTTTAAGACATTTGTCTCGTGTACCAGGATGTCCTACTTATCAGACCGGGTGTGAAAAAATTATCAGAAGCATGAGTACTAGCTATTCTTTTTGTTTTAATTGTTTGCAAGTTTTAGTTGGCAATAATACCTACAAGTTTGGATGGGGGGGGGGGGGGGGGGGGGGCTTACAACTTTTTGAAAAAGCTAGGGGGCTCGGCCTGTCAAGGTTAAAACTAGTAATTAAAGACAGCGCAGACCGGCGCCTGACACAGTCTAGTAACTCATTGTAAACAACATTCTGAAAGGCTACTCTTGTATGAAGTATGACTGTCTTCCAATCTGCGTCTGCTAATTATTTTCAATCATCCTTCCAACCTGGAGGCTATGATGTCACACGTCATGAGTAGCATTTAACATCACAATGCCATATTAACATCACAATGCCATATTAACATCACAATGCTATGTTAGCAAACATGAAATATATATAAATTTGAAATATCCCTTGCGGTAAAATACTCGATCTTTATACAGCCGATTAAAAAACGCCGCTCTGCCATGCACTATTGATAAATTAAGAAAACAAATTGAAGGGACGTGACCAAGGGCTATAAGAAAGTTCTGGAACTTACAGAATACCAACCATGCATGTTGAGGCTTGTAAAGCGCATTATTGGTAATTTGTAGATACAATTTTACACACATGATAATTAATGATAATTAGACTATTATAAATGTGGCATTGCTCGTGTGAAACGCTGATTCAGTCTAATTATTACCAATACTACTATTGTTTCTAAACAACAAAATCACAAAAGAATTCGTACATCTTTGTTCCAACAGCACTAGATTTCGAAAATGTTCGTTAGAGCAAAAACGTCTATTGTGATACATTCCATCAACTTTTTTCCTTTTCCCATACTAGTCTCTTATATTTACCAATCTTAGCCCCACCACTTTTTCCCATACTAGTCTCTTATATTTACCAATCTTAGTCCCACCACTTTTCCCCATACTAGTCTCTTATATTTACCAATCTTAGCCCCACCACTTTTCCCCATACTAGTCTCTTATATTTTTCAATCTTAGCCCCACCACTTTTCCCCATACTAGTCTCTTATATTTTTCAATCTTAGCCCCACCACTTTTCCCCATACTAGTCTCTTATATTTTTCAACCTTAGCCCCACCACTTTTCCCCATACTAGTCTCTTATATTTACCAATCTTAGCCCCACCACTTTTCCCCATACTAGTCTCTTATATTTTTCAATCTTAGCCCCACCACTTTTCCCCATACTAGTCTCTTATATTTTTCAATCTTAGCCCCACCACTTTTCCCCATACTAGTCTCTTATATTTTCCAATCTTAGCCCCACCACTTTTTCCCATACTAGTCTCTTATATTTACCAATCTTAGTCCCACCACTTTTTCCCCATACTAGTCTCTTATATTTACCAATCTTAGTCCCACCACTTTTTCCCCATACTAGTCTCTTATATTTACCAATCTTAGCCCCACCACTTTTCCCCATACTAGTCTCTTATATTTTTCAACCTTATCCCCACCACTTTTCCCCATACTAGTCTCTTATATTTTCCAATCTTAGCCCCACCACTTTTTCCCATACTAGTCTCTTATATTTACCAATCTTAGTCCCACCACTTTTTCCCCATACTAGTCTCTTATATTTACCAATCTTAGTCCCACCACTTTTTCCCCATACTAGTCTCTTATATTTACCAATCTTAGCCCCACCACTTTTCCCCATACTAGTCTCTTATATTTTTCAATCTTAGCCCCACCACTTTTTCCCATACTAGTCTCTTATATTTTCCAATCTTAGCCCCACCACTTTTTCCCATACTAGTCTCTTATATTTACCAATCTTAGCCCCACCACTTTTCCCCATACTAGTCTCTTATATTTTCCAATCTTAGCCCCACCACTTTTTCCCATACTAGTCTCTTATATTTTCCAATCTTAGCCCCACCACTTTTTCCCAAACTAGTCTCTTATATTTACCAATCTTAGCCCCACCACTTTTCCCCATACTAGTCTCTTATATTTTCCAATCTTAGCCCCACCACTTTTTCCCATACTAGTCTCTTATATTTTCCAATCTTAGCCCCACCACTTTTTCCCATACTAGTCTCTTATATTTACCAATCTTAGCCCCACCACTTTTCCCCATACTAGTCTCTTATATTTTCCAATCTTAGCCCCACCACTTTTTCCCATACTAGTCTATTATATTTTTCAATCTTAGCCCCACCACTTTTCCCCATACTAGTCTCTTATATTTTCCAATCTTAGCCCCACCACTTTTTCCCCATACTAGTCTCTTATATTTACCAATCTTAGTCCCACCACTTTTTCCCCATACTAGTCTCTTATATTTACCAATATTAGCCCCACCACTTTTCCCCATACTAGTCTCTTATATTTTTCAATCTTAGCCCCACCACTTTTCCCCATACTAGTCTCTTATATTTACCAATCTTAGTCCCACCACTTTTTCCCATACTAGTCTCTTATATTTACCAATCTTAGCCCCACCACTTTTCCCCATACTAGTCTCTTATATTTTCCAATCTTAGCCCCACCACTTTTTCCCATACTAGTCTATTATATTTTTCAATCTTAGCCCCACCACTTTTCCCCATACTAGTCTATTATATTTTCCAATCTTAGCCCCACCACTTTTTCCCATACTAGTCTATTATATTTTTCAATCTTAGCCCCACCACTTTTTCACCATACTAGTCTATTATATTTTTCAATCTTAGCCCCACCACTTTTTCCCATACTAGTCTATTATATTTTTCAATCTTAGCCCCACCACTTTTTCCCCATACTAGTCTATTATATTTTTCAATCTTAGCCCCACCACTTTTTCCCATACTAGTCTATTATATTTTTCAATCTTAGCCCCACCACTTTTTCCCCATACTAGTCTCTTATATAGCCTCTTAGGGTGCTCCGCGGTCCATGCCAAGTAATATAAAACAAATGAATAGACGTGATGCAAGGATATAACGAAGCCATGATGGAATGTCACAATCACAATTAGTGATGCGTGCATGGTTATTCATCTAAATGTCTCTTCAACGGCCCACAGAAAATGAGTAAAGAATCAACTTAAATTTGACTTTTGAATAGACCTTTCTGCTTTACCACTATTTTCGACTTCGTGAACTTTAAAAACAATAGGTGAGATCAAAGATTGTACGGATTACCAACACTTCTGAGTTTCACACACGTGAATGCATAACAATGATTGCTTTAAGTGGGACAAAATCATACATGAGACGAATGTCTTATAAGCAAAAGGACTAATGGTCATATTTTATGCCTATTTGTATCATCTCACCCCAAAATACCCTAAAGCGCAATGATGTGGGGTTGAAATGATCTCAACTTCACCTACGGACCAAGGACTAACACTCTGAACACCGCTGGGAATTTTTACGACCGGTCGACCTCTCCCATTAGGCTTATGATACAAATGGTCGTATTTTATCCCAATTTGTATCATCTCACCCAAAAATACTGTAAAAAGCAATGATATGGGGTTGAAATGATCTCACCCTCACCTACGGACCAAGGACTAAAACTCTGAACACCGCTGGGAATTTTTACGACCGGTCGACCTCTCCCATTAGGCTTATGATACAAATGGTCGTATTTTGTCCCAATTTGTATCATCTCACCCCAAAATACCCTAAAGCGCAATGATGTGATGTTGAAATGATCCCAACTTCACTTACCGACCAAGAGATGACCAAGGACTAACACTCTGAACACCGCTGGGAGATTTCACGACCAGTCAACCTCTCCCATTAGGCTTATGATACAAATGGTCATATTTTATCCCAATTTGTATCATCTCACCCAAAAATACTGTAAAAAGCAATGATATGGGGTTTGAAATGATCTCACCTTCACCTACGGACCAAGGACTAAAACTCTGAACACCGCTGGGAATTTTTACGACCGGTCGACCTCTCCCATTAGGCTTATGATACAAATGGTCGTATTTTGTCCCAATTTGTATCATCTCACCCCAAAATACCCTAAAGCGCAATGATGTGATGTTGAAATGATCCCAACTTCACTTACCGACCAAGAGATGACCAAGGACTAACACTCTGAACACCGCTGGGAATTTTTACGACCGGTCGACCTCTCCCATTAGGCTTATGATACAAATGGTCGTATTTTATCCCAATTTGTATCATTTCGCCAAAAAATACTGTAAAAAGCAATGATATGAGGTTGAAATGATCCCAACTTTAGCTACGGACCGCGGAGCAACAGTCGCACCGCTGGGAGAGACACGACTGGTCGACCTGTCCCATTAGGCTTATTATTAACTGAAATGGTCGTATTTTATGGGGCTGTTATATGTGTGATGTCACTCGTATAAAAAAAAAACACTTCCGGGTCCAACACGAAAAGTAGTTTCATAAAGATTTTTTTACTTTTTCTTCAGGACAGGATGTGTTTTCCAACGTTCTAATTGTTCAAGGTGAAGGTTAAATCATTGAGAACATTTTCGCTTTATTCTATCGGTTTTTGTGAGCAGTTGGACCCGGAAATACGCTCTATATGCATCATCTCGCCCAAAAAATACTTTGAAGCACAACTGATGAGAAGGCTCGAATTCCTTGACTTGATTTTTATTCTTTTTGTGATTTATTTCGTTTAGCATCCTAGAACTGAGCACAGCCATAAGCTAGAGGAATAAAAGATTGCTAAACAATAAGTTAATTCACGTGCAGTGAATCCTCACTTGGGACACCACTCTCAATATCCTCATATAGGCCTCAACTTTGTAGGTTTTCAGTGACTAACTTTGAAACTGACTATGAGCCGATATACAATCTGAAGGTGGATATATGAACTGCGCCTCGATAGCCGAGATTTTCAAGAGAAGATAAAGTATTTTACAAGACCTAAAATTGGTCCAGTTAGTCTTGTGTGTTTTGATTTTTATTTGTTTGTCTATTGGAAAGGTGGACTATGGCTAGAAATGTTCGGGAGGGAGTAGGTAACAATCCCCCACCCCCTAACTGAAAAAAATCCTCCAAAGAAGTAAAGGTCCCAAAGCCTGCCACCATACACTAGTCTGCACGAGTCTCCCCCCGCCCCCCACCCAAAAAATATAGCGCTTATAAAGCGCATGTGGCACTGCTAGTAATGGGATTATAGTGCTAAAGAAATTTGTACAAGATGTCCATTTCGTGAGTTTTGTATGTGCTGATAAGATGTCGTTTATATGTTTTGTATTAGGTGAAATATAGTGGAATACGAAGATAAAACCATACATAAATGGTATAAATGGAAATCGCACTAAATTATACTTATTTTTTTAAATCAGTTCCTCTTTCAAACCTCAGTTATCTTGCGATCTTGCGGAAAGGAGGAGGTACACTTTGTACTGCATTTAGTTAAATTTATTGCGTCGGCCACAGCTTGTATTATGATATGATCAGCCAAAGTTCCTTGCATACACATGTTGTTTAAGTATTGTAACCAAGATGTTTCTAAATCGAAAAGTTCCGAACTTTATTATAGTTTTCGAGAAAATCCGAGAAGGTATTGATCGTTTCAGTTGACTTTTTTTTTTATATATTTGGGGTTCCTATCTAAAGTTTACTTACTCACGGACATCGCTCGATAGCATAGTGGTACTGCTTCGCGAAGCAGTGCCACAAAAACCCTCAGTCCAAAGAAACACAAAAAAATATTCATGCATAAAAATATCTATTATCGATAACTTATTAAGATTTTTGGCGGCTAGTTGGGAGAAAATATATTCCGTATTGGCAGTACCGTATATTTTCTTCCAACGCCTTCAATATAACCTGTTTTGACGGCTCAAAATCGCAATAAGTTTTGTATCGCGATTCTCCTAGAGTGATTGAATGAGTATCGAAGGCAACAGGCATCACACGTCACTCATTCAGACCAAAATATAGTTTTATTACCGCGTACCTTGAAGACTGAATTACAGAATTATATCTGCCTTTGGATGATTTCTTACTTTAAAACATAGTTAATATTAACTATGTTTAAAACTAAAATAAAAGTGTGAATAAAATATACTTTTCTCGCTATATATGAGTTCAAAACGGCGAAATCTCTATTGAAGCCATCCATGCAAGAGGTCGGGAAGAGGTCAAGCTATTTTAAAGAGAGTCAGACAATCATTTACACATCAAACTGCTCTAGATATGTCCTTTATGATTCCAGCAACCCCAGATTTTCCAGCAACCATGGTTATGTATATATCGGAGGTTATATGTCGAAGATATGGAAGAAGACCGTTTATAATAACCATTGAATTACGGAGCGACTTATTTGTTTACACTTTAAGAAGGCATGTCAGCAAAAACCAAACATCGGGTGGCAAGAGTCAAAAAATCGATTTCGCTCATATTTTAAACTTAGATAGGCCATGATGTAAGGAAAACAACTGTGTAGTTGGTTTGGTAAAATACCGCTTAGTTTTCGAGAAAATCGAAGTTAAGGATTTTCGACTAAATTTGCTAATTTTCGGCGGAAAATTTACATCAACTTTAACAGCTTCTCGCGACCATATGAATAATGCTACCGCTGTAATGACATTAAAGAGTAGTTAACTGGTATCTTAACAAGCAATTGGCAGAGTTTCAGAAATTTTGCTTTAATTTTTCAATTTTTACTCAATTTATTTTTGGAGCACATACAAAACCTCTCTTAAAGTAGGGTAAAAATAATGAGGATTTTTTCCATGTGCGACGAAACTTTTTTGCCAAAAAAACAACCCGAGCTAAAGTTGAAATAGTGATCTCTACCAATCATGTAAAATTTTCTTGGGGAAATTATTTTGCGCGCCGCATCACGACCTGAAAATTGTAAGAAAACCGAAGATTTGATCTGTCGGCGAGACCAATCAATTTACATATTGTGTACTTATTTAGCATTCAAGCGGCTTCATGTTGACTTTATAAGAAGAGAATCATTTTTGACGACAAACTAGAAGTTCCTGCAATCATTCTGAAAGGATTTTGAATCAGTGAACACACACTATGAATTCATTTTGCTCAAAATTCAACGACTAACCCCGGGGACTATAAACCCAAGCATCAAATTAGTACGTCTGTGGCCTCAAAATCATAACACAGTTATTTTTATCAAAACATGCAAAATATTGGTTATAAACTGCCAAATTTCATTGTTGATTAAAGCTTGAAATTTAGGAAGACTTGGTTTTATATATTTTTTCGGTACTTTTCCTTTTGGATTCATACAACAAAACCGTGTCAAAATAATAACAAAGAACCTAGACAAATGTCTGGCACCAATTAGCGTGTCACGCGCGCCCATGAAATTGACATGTTTAAAAGACGGATTGCAATAAAATTCATTTAGATTGTTTTTGCGTTGCTTGTGTACAAAGTGTAGAAATATAATGGAGATTTGCTGCTCATTTAAATCGATTGTTGGCGGAATATGTGGATTTGATATGAAAGATCGAAAGCAAAGCACTACAGTTATATACCTTTGCAATGCAGGGTGTTATCACTCTGCATTAACTCTGCTTTCTTTACCAATGATAGCGAAAGCAACTGGGATCAAAATCCTACGTATCGATTTTTCAGACCCTCAAGGGGGAAAAGGAGCGTGTGACCGCAAGGCAGCTCATATTAAAAATCACATGAATAAATGTTTGAATTCAGGGAAAGATATCGAGAATCCAGAGCAAATGAAGGCAGCAATCGAGTCTTTTGCAGGCATTCCTGGAGTGAAAGTTATAGTGTGTGCTTTACAGGCTAGCCGTGAGGGCGTTACAGCGGGGAAATGGAAGGGTATTAGCCACATCAACAACATAGAGTATAAAAGCGAGTCCATGGCAGTGTGGAAGGCATACGATACTGGTCCAGGAAAAGACCTGCCTTTGAAGAACTTTCGTCTGCCCTCAACACTACCAAAGCTAATACATAACAAGGAAACCGCTGACCCGAATCAAGTGTCATTCATTACAGTGAAAGCAAGGGTACAACCAAAGAAATTGAATGAAGAACATGACGTCGAAAATGAAAGCGAAGAAAGCAGTGAGGAAAGACCTGACACCTCCAGCAAATTGTTTTATTGTCCCGAAGAAGGCTGCATTAAGTCATTCCAAAGGTACTCTTCCCTAGAAAAACATTTGGATTGTGAAAACCATAAATACGCACTAGAACATGAAACACTTTATGACAGGGCAATGAAGTTGTATGCAACCAAACTTGAAGAAGGAGCCAGTAAAAACCCAGAATCAAGACAAAGCGACGATTTGCCACAATATGATATTGGCCCTGAACTCCAGATGGGCTGGGCCCTAAAATCCACCGCTAAGAAAACGCGTTTTTCTGATATGCAGAAAAAATATCTAGATGGTCTATTTGATGCTGGTGAACAAACAGGCTAAAAAGCCGATCCAGCTGACGTATCAAGAGCAATGAGATCGGCCAGACACAGCGACGGTTCACGTCTTTTTAACAAGAACGACTTTCTAACACAACAGCAGATCGCAAGCTTTTTCTCGCGCTTGGCGAAAAAGAGGAGAAAAAAACGCAGCCGAAGATGAAGATTATGATGACGGCGATGATGATGATGACGATAGTGATGGTGATGACGATGAAGATGATGATGATGATGATGATGATGATGATGATGATGATGACGATGACGATGACGATGACGATGACGACGACGATGACGATATCAACAAAATCGATTTCGAAACGGAAAAGGAAAAAGAAATCCAGGAATTGTCGATAACCTTGATGGACACGATAGGATTAAAGCACCCAATAATGTTCGAAAGGCATAATAAATGTGAATTAACAAGCCAAAGAAAACTTTCGAAATTCTCTGTTCACATGTTACAAGAAATCTGTACTTCACTTGATACCTCTGACATCAAGATAAAGCGCAATAAAACTTACATGGATTTGCTTGAAAATCTGGTTGCCAGTTGCAGTTGCTGAACTAAATAATAACGATGATGGGCATCAAAAGGTAAACATAGTAATATTGCGTTAAGATTCTAACATATTTATATGTTAGAATTTTAACGCAATATTACTATGTTTACCTTTTAAAATAGTTTGTCAATTTCATGGGCGCGCGTGACACGCTAATTGGTGCCAGACATTTGTCTAGGTTCTTTGTTATTATTTTGACACGGTTTTGTTGTATGAATCCAAAAGGAAAAGTACCGAAAAAATATATAAAACCAAGTCTTCCTAAATTTCAAGCTTTAATCAACAATGAAATTTGGCAGTTTATAACCAATATTTTGCATGTTTTGATAAAAATAACTGTGTTATGATTTTGAGGCCACAGACGTACTAATTTGATGCTTGGGTTTATAGTCCCCGGGGTTAGTCGTTGAATTTTGAGCAAAATGAATTCATAGTGTGTGTTCACTGATTCAAAATCCTTTCAGAATGATTGCAGGAACTTCTAGTTTGTCGTCAAAAATGATTCTCTTCTTATAAAGTCAACATGAAGCCGCTTGAATGCTAAATAAGTACACAATATGTAAATTGATTGGTCTCGCCGACAGATCAAATCTTCGGTTTTCTTACAATTTTCAGGTCGTGATGCGGCGCGCAAAATAATTTCCCCAAGAAAATTTTACATGATTGGTAGAGATCACTATTTCAACTTTAGCTCGGGTTGTTTTTTTGGCAAAAAAGTTTCGTCGCACATGGAAAAAATCCTCATTATTTTTACCCTACTTTAAGAGAGGTTTTGTATGTGCTCCAAAAATAAATTGAGTAAAAATTGAAAAATTAAAGCAAAATTTCTGAAACTCTGCCAATTGCTTGTTAAGATACCAGTTAACTACTCTTTAATGTCATTACAGCGGTAGCATTATTCATATGGTCGCGAGAAGCTGTTAAAGTTGATGTAAATTTTCCGCCGAAAATTAGCAAATTTAGTCGAAAATCCTTAACTTCGATTTTCTCGAAAACTAAGCGGTATTTTACCAAACCAACTACACAGTTGTTTTCCTTACATCATGGCCTATCTAAGTTTAAAATATGAGCGAAATCGATTTTTTGACTCTTGCCACGAATTTGCTAAAATGTCTGATTTTTTCTGACAACCACTCTTAACATCTAGACAAGTCAGATAAGATGCAAATGCGAGTAACATTTTCAATTCATCCACCCTCTGGTCCCCTCTGGTGCTTTGCTTTTTGTCAGTAAATATTTTGAACCTAGTCTCTGGTGTAACACATTTGGTGGAGAGACACTGGGACTGTGATACAAACAGACCAAAATTTGCATTCTAATCATCACCAATTATCATGATAATGTATAAAGATTTTCTCTTGTAATATAGCTCCCATGAGGGCGAGAGGGCGAGAGGCCGAAGGCCGAATGGGCTATTGACTCGTAGGCCATGAGGGCGAGAGGTCTAATTGTTTTAGTAAAAACCTAATAATCGGTCCCATAGAAGGATGCAAAAAGTCTTGGATTTTGCTTTAAATATATTTTTTGGGGTTTTCAAAACCAGCGCTTTTCGCTACTAGAGGTCTATCACTAATAGACCCCTAGTAGCTCAGCCAATCATAGGGCTCGATTGGTGATAGACCATTAGTAGGTTTTTTCTAAACACAGGTAGTCCAAAAGTACTTGGTTTCTCTCAGGCGAGTTCGTTTTAGAGTTAGTATAATAGGAAAAACCTATATACCTATTTGCATCGAAGCGAGGCATGAGGTGACTCTGCAATGATAAAGACGTGAATAATTGTCCAACATGTTTAAAAAAGAGTCCAAGTCACATCTTGTCTGGCTTCGATGCAAAAGGTACATAATAAATATTCCGATATTCGAGTGTTTGCGTGACCAACTGTAGTACAGACACATGCATGTAGCCCAAGCATTAGGGAGGCGTCGTTAGAAAGTACACGTTTATAGTACATTAGTTTCTCCCAAGGGAGCTCGGTATAGAGTTAGTATAGGAAGAAAAACGTCTGGAAAAAAGGAAGTGCCTACTTAATGAGAAGTCAATTCAATCAAAACCCACTTATTCAAATGTATTATTGAACTTTTGGATAATTTAGTATGCTAATTATAGACAATACAAGCCAACTGGAAAGACTTAGTTCTACTTTATAATTATGTGAAACTTTCAGGCAAGGCAAAGCCAGTAAGTCGTCGTACAAGGACTTGCATGACGACAATTCAAGTTGCCGAGCTGAAAGTTTTACCACGAAATAACAGCACTTTTAAGCAAGTTTTAGAGGAGTTTCAGGATGTGGTAGCTTAACCCCAAATTCACTCTCCAAGACCAACATCACTTCTTTTTGGTTTTCCAACATCTTCACTTCCTTTCCAGTTATTTTCTTGTCTTTCACGTACTTCTTGATCAACTTGTATCTAGAAACAGTTATTCTTCCCCAAGGTCGGAGCACAGTACAAATGAGTCCTTGATTGAAAGGTGAACTCGGATCTCTGAGGATTATATTTCTGGCGTTGCTGAAATGTTCAGTAGAACGAGGTGTAAGGTTGAACTTGTATTTGTACTCCCAGTCATTAGCTTCACTTTGATCTGCTTCATTTCGTAGATGCAGAACTGTAACATTTATGCAGGTTGATTCGACAATGAACCACTCGCGATCTGCTTCATCGAGATATTTTTTTATTCTATACTCTGCAGTTTCATCTTCTTGAATTTCGTCTTCCACCAGGCGCAGTGGTTCAGCAAAACATTCTCCAAAGCCAACATCGACAACCCATTTTTCATCTTCTAGAGACACGACTGAAAGCTTATGATCCGAAAACGGAGTCCAACTAAATGCAGAATAGACGGTGGCCTCTACAATAATCAGATTAAACCCAAAATCTTGCAGCAAAAATGCAAAGGACGTATTCAGCTCAAAGCACACTCCTCCTCGATGCCCTTGTACAATCTTCTTGTACAAATCTTCTTTTGTGGTACAATATTCTTCTTGTAGAAGGTTGTTAAGGTTTTCAAATGGAATGTTGAGTAGGTGAAGACGATGAAGGGTCTTCAGTGTTTCTAGGTTTGGTGAAACAGGACCTGAATATTGTAAACGTTTGAGGTAATCATCCACGAATGACTCCATGAGTAACTGTGATGACATCCTAAGAGTTGAGCTCTGGCAACGCCAGGACCAACACGGCGGTCAAACGCAATGCGCATGCGTGGGCAATGTTGCAGCGCGGCAAATTTACATTTGTAAACATTAGGATTTTACGTACGACTGAATTCAAAGCTGATTTATAAGAAATTCCCTGCATATTTAAGCTCGTTTTTTTCTGTACACACTCTTTGTCATACCCTCAAACTATTCTCAGTTTACACTTTTTTAATTCTTTTTACATTTTGAGAAAAACGCGATGAAAGTTGCCTCCTTCGTAGTTTTGATAGTAATCGCTACGAGTGTCAGCTTTGCGAGTAGCTACGGTTGTGAAAAAGCTTCAAAAACTCGGTCGCACAAAGATAACTGTACTCTAGGAGGCCTTTTTAAGGTAAATTATAAATTAGCAAGGGCTGGAGAAATTCCAGAGAATTCCAAAGTGTGTAGAAAACACAAGAACGATATAGAAAAGCAAGATAATCACTGTTCTTTTCCGTGTGACCGGCATTCTACAACATTGGTCCCGATACCATCAAGACTGTATGAGACTGACTATGGAAAAGGAGTAAATACGTATAAACCAGGAACTATGTGGTGTACGAACTGTAGAAAAGTCGGTGAAGAGGAGTTGAAAAGCACAGAGGAGTACAAGCCACCTACAAAGCGGAAACGAGTAAGTGTTCTTTTATAAAGGGGATATGTTATCATTTCTTATTATAAGAATAATAAATAAGCTCGGTTTGGACTAACATTACATATAACTGTGACTTTAAACAAACAAATAAACAATCAACTTACAATTCACAACAGTAACTGTAAACAAAGATTTAATACTGTATATTTTCTTGTAAAATTATATTATTAATTTTTCCAATAAACTGTGCCAAGTAACTTCTGGGTTGTTCATCCTGTAATTTGGCTGTAACCCACATACAAGAACCTTCTTGATCCTGTTTGGCTAAACAGGTTCTTATATTAAGGGGTATTAAAATGCCAAATTTCTGCCAAGAGGTTCTTAATCAACTAGGTTCTTGACTGCGAGTGTTTACTGTATTGTTATACATTATCAAAATGTAAGATCACATCCTTCAAAATAAGAATTATTCTGAAATGTTTTTTATTTTTCAGGTTAAAACAGATGTGCATCCAAATAAATAAACAGGTGTTTGCCAAACAAGTCCTACAAGCACACTCTCAAAAGTAAAATTATCTGATATTATAAAAAAACTACGGAGGCAACTTTCATCGCGTTTTTCTCAAAATGTAAAAAGAATTAATAAAGTGTAAACTGAGAATAGTTTGAGGGTATGACAAAGAGTGTGTACAGAAAAAAACGAGCTTAAATATGCAGAGAATTTCTTATAAATCAGCTTTGAATTCAGTCGTACGTAAAATCCTAATGTTTACAAATGTAAATTTGCCGCGCTGCAACATTGCCCACGCATGCGCATTGCGTTTGACCGCCGTGTTGCCAGGACCTTGGTCCGACGTTGGAGCGTGACATGACACAGGTAGCCCAAGCTTATAAACATTTCTACTGCATTAGGCCGGCCGAGGTCCATTCTCCGCCAGTAACTGCTAGTCGCTTTGAGGCACTAATTTTTAGAACAGAACAGAACAGAACAGAACAGAACAGAACAGAACAGAACAGAACAGAACAGAACAGAACAGAACAGAACAGAACAGAACAGAACAGAACAGAACAGAACAGAACAGAACAGAACAGAACAGAACAGAACAGAACAGAACAGAACAGAACAGAACAGAACAGAACAGAACAGAACAGAACAGAACAGAACAGAACAGAACAGAACAGAACAGAACAGAACAGAACAGAACAGAACAGAACAGAACAGAACAGAACAGAACAGAACAGAACAGAACAGAACAGAACAGAACAGAACAGAACAGAACAGAACAGAACAGAACAGAACAGAACAGAACAGAACAGAACAGAACAGAACAGAACAGAACAGAACAGAACAGAACAGAACAGAACAGAACAGAACAGAACAGAACAGAACAGAACAGAACAGAACAGAACAGAACAGAACAGAACAGAACAGAACAGAACAGAACAGAACAGAACAGAACAGAACAGAACAGAACAGAACAGAACAGAACAGAACAGAACAGAACAGAACAGAACAGAACAGAACAGAACAGAACAGAACAGAACAGAACAGAACAGAACAGAACAGAACAGAACAGAACAGAACAGAACAGAACAGAACAGAACAGAACAGAACAGAACAGAACAGAACAGAACAGAACAGAACAGAACAGAACAGAACAGAACAGAACAGAACAGAACAGAACAGAACAGAACAGAACAGAACAGAACAGAACAGAACAGAACAGAACAGAACAGAACAGAACAGAACAGAACAGAACAGAACAGAACAGAACAGAACAGAACAGAACAGAACAGAACAGAACAGAACAGAACAGAACAGAACAGAACAGAACAGAACAGAACAGAACAGAACAGAACAGAACAGAACAGAACAGAACAGAACAGAACAGAACAGAACAGAACAGAACAGAACAGAACAGAACAGAACAGAACAGAACAGAACAGAACAGATCAGAACAGAACAGAACAGAACAGAACGTGTTATTAATTCGGTGCTGTTTTGTCAGTCAGTCTCCTATTAATCTAATCTCCTAGTAATTTTGGTTTTTGGGTGTTTTGTTTTGACGAATGAGCTTTTGAGCTTCTATTTTTTTGGTAACACACGTCAAAGTTAGTTTTTGAAATTTAGATGGAATAGACGTAAGCCATTCCCGAATGACCACTGACGAAACAATGGTTTCAAGTCGAGGTTGTCCACGATAAATAAAAGAATAAAGTTCAGTCTCGACTTGGAACCATTGTTTCCTGATCATCCAAGCGAATGGGGATTTTGCACACCTTGCGTGACATTTCAAATATTGCTTCTCTGGTCCTGAAAATATCATATCTGGAAAGAGCATCCTAAAATTAGTAAATTTTGAAATTGTGAGGGAAATCAAATAAATACGAACGAAGTTATGAATTTTTAAAGATGACCTTTTCCATAAAGAAATGTATGGAAAATTGTCTTGGTGGGCACCACATACATTTCCTTATAAATAAGGTCACTTTTAAAAATTCATAACTTCGTTCGTATTTATTTGATTTCCCTCAAAATTTCAAAATTTACTAATTTTAGGATGCTCTTTCCAGATATGATATTTTCAGGACCAGAGAAGCAATATTTGAAATGTCACGCAAGGTGTGCAAAATCCCCATTCAGGAATGGTCTATTATTTCACGAGCCATTGATATTAAAATTCAAAACTCCGAGGTGGACGGAACCGGGGGGGGGGGGGGGGGGGGGGGACTCCGGGGGTAAAGTGCTACTTTCTGCCTTAACAAAGAATGATTTTCAGCCATTCCAGACAGATTCTTGTGAAAGTCAATATACTTAGCAACTACACATCAAAAGATTTTTGATTCACATAAAAACCGCCACCCCATTTTGAAACTCCTATTTTGCTCGCCTTAAGGTCACGTGACCACCGGAAGTCAACAAAACCATAAAATTTTAAGAAACCTAAACTAAGGTCCAAAACTCTATTTCATAGGTTTATAAAGTTATTACAGAAAATGTTTCAACAAACCAGTGCAACAAACTGGTAAAATATCAAGCTTTAACATGCTTGAGAAGTAGATGTTTTATAAGAGGATGATAATTTAGCTGAAACTTCAATATCCTAAACTTTTTCCAGCTAAATATTTTCTTCTCAGAAATCGAGCTGATTAATATATCGGACTTCCTGTGGATTATCAAACAGCGCGTACACATGTGGACTGGTCCATATTTACAGGTCGCGCCTGCCAAAGTGGATAATAACCGCTGGTCGTCGACTTCTCACGTAACGAAAGAAGTTTTGGCGGAATTTTTTGGTGAATTTACAGAAATATTTTACTCTTCTTAAAGGTAAATCTAATAATATACTTATTTACATAAACCTTAGTCCTTGTTTCTTAAATATTTGTGGTATTTTTTTAGTTTCCTGGACCTTTGCGACCCGTAAATGATGCCAGCCATGCACTGAAATAGAGAAGAAAAATGTACGAGTCGTGTTATTTATTTTTGACTGCAGGAGAATTCTTTGAACCTTTTCCCCCTATTATCTTAACTATAACTATTCATTGAACGTGGTTATTGAATTACCAATATTTAAACTATATTATAATTCAGAAACACTATTTTGATTGGTGTTTTGAGACGTATTTTCATTGTATTTGGAGGTGTAGTAAAACTCTAATTACCAGTACGAAATATTTGTTTTGGAATTATCAATCAAGTGTTTAATAATCCATCAGTTATAGATTTTGGTTTTTGCTGTCTCTGATTTAACTGTCTCTGATTTAACCATCATTTCTCTATCATTTATCACGGGTTTAAGAGTCGGGATTTTTTCGTATTTACCCTTCTGACGTCATGACTTCTATTTGATGATAAGGTAGAGGGTTCTTCACATTCTTAGCAAACATTTATTGGATTTTTTACAATTTTTGAGTCATTATTTAGTTTTTTTCTAGCAAATTCTTCATTTACCAGTTTTTCAAATTTATATGGTTAAATTTAATAGAATAAAATATGTAAAACTTATGAATTCGCAGAATGTAAAGTGAATATCTATGAATATTTACTGGTAATTCAGGTTAAGGGTGAATATTAAATGTGAATTATTTGGACAGTACGAAAATGTTTGGTGTTATATGGAAGAATAATAACAAGGGTAATGAAATTAACCCTGAAAATTCCGAGTTTCAGATGAGATTTGAACCCAAAACCTTCCATTTTCTAGTTTTCAGTTCATATGAATAACCCTTATCACATACAGTACTAGTAGCTTAGTGGCTGCAGCATCCAACTAGTGGATGGATTAGTTGGATCCAATTTCCAAAGATTGACCAGACAAGTTCCAATTCTGGCCAGACTGTGTCTGTTGACCAACTGATAGTTCAAGTGCTGTATTTTGCATGTGTTAGTGGGAGATGAGCAGGGGAATATTTCACGATTCATATTCGCTTATAAAATTTGATATTAGATATTTTGACTAATTTTTTAAAATATTTTCCAGTAATTAGACAATGACAGATGTTGAACAATCATTTGTGAGTTCGTTAGAAATACCTGATGACCTTCCAGTGTCTGGAATCAGAATTACTGACCAAGAACGTGAGCTTGCCAGCCAAGCCCAGATAGAGTTTGAGAACTGTCGGTATGAGAAGTCTGTTGATGCTCTTGACAGTCTGTCAGAGATTCGGCAGAATGATCATAAAGTGATGCACAACAAGGCTGTGGCGCAGTTCTGTCATTCAGAATTTACCAAGACTGATGAATTCTACAAGAACTTACTCTCTATCAAGAAGCAGGTAAAGAAAACTATGTTATTGTATTGTGTAGGGGCCTTTCAAGATTATATTTAGTTGCTCTGTTTTCAGAAGCTTTTTTTTTTTTTTTGGGGGGGGGGGGGTCTTGGCTTTTTTTAAATCATACGTAGGAGAGATAAGAAGATTATTGAGCTTGTAGGCAGTTTATAGGGGTATGACAATTTCCAAACATTTTTCAAAGCACTTGGGGATTGGCAGAACATGATGAGAAGTGTTAGGAGAAGCATACATGTACTGTACTTCTCAACACTTCTAAAGTTGTTCTTCCATTGACACCCAAGTGTTTTATAACTGCACGCAGCACAGCACAGCACAGCTAGCAAGTTTCTTTTAATACAAGTGCAGTCCAACCAATTAGGAAGGGACATTTATAATAATTATTTTATAATTTGTTTTGGGGGAGATATGTTTTTCTTTGGGTACATTAAATATGGATTTGAGAATGTGTGTTTATAATGTTTATAAACATTGTCATTATGGTGTTAATGCCTAACAATGGTTGCCAAGGTTACTGCATATAGTTACAAGAGAATTGAATTTTGTTTCAGATTGAAAACCAGACAGGGGATAATGGGGATGAGTCAGATGACATTGATATAGCATATCTGTTATACAATGAAGCTGTTGTTTGTTACAGTGTAAGTCATTAATATCTAAATACCATGGTGATGATGATTATGGTGATGATGATGATGATGATTGTGGTTGTGAAGATTGATGGTGATGATTGTGATGATAACGATGGTGTTGATGGTAATGGTGATGATGATGGTGATGATGATGGTGATAATGATGCTGATAATTATAATGGTAATCGTGATGGTGATGGTGATGATGGTGATGATAATGGTGATAATGGTGGTGATGATGATGATGATGGTGGTGATGATGATAGTGATGATAATGGTGATAATGGTGATGATGATGATGACAATGATGGTGATGATGGTGATGATGATGATGATGATGATGATGATAGACACTATTATGAAGAGATTGTCTTTATGAATCATAATCATTATTTGTTTCCTAGTTACGGCAATACAATGCTGCAGTCTGTACTTTGAACAGATTATTTAATGTCATAGAACCTCTAGGTATGTATGATTATGTCTTTTAGTATAATGCTATAATGTTACTAATAAACCATCTACCACATTAGCCCAGTACATAGATCAGTAATGTTTGATTCACACAGTCTTCTCAAGGTAGCCCAGTACATAGATCAGTAATGTTTGATTCACACAGTCTTCTCAAGGTAGCCTAGTATATAGATCAGTAATGTTTGATTCACACAGTCTTCTCAAGGTAGCCCAGTACATAGATCAGTAATGTTTGATTCACACAGTCTTCTCAAGGTAGCCCAGTACATAGATCAGTAATGTTTGATTCACACAGTCTTCTCAAGGTAGCCCAGTACATAGATCAGTAATGTTTGATTCACACAGTCTTCTCAAGGTAGCCCAGTACATAGATCAGTAATGTTTGATTCACACAGTCTTCTCAAGGTAGCCCAGTACATAGATCAGTAATGTTTGATTCACACAGTCTTCTCAAGGTAGCCTAGTACATAGATCAGTAATGTTTGATTCACACAGTCTTCTCAAGGTAGCCCAGTACATAGATCAGTAATGTTTGATTCACACAGTCTTCTCAAGGTAGCTCAGTACATAAGAGTTAAGGCACTAGGCCATGTGGGATAGGCTCAGAGATAATAATATGATGTGCGTAATGGATAAGTTGCGAGCCTTAATGTGAGCGACTGAAGAAGACTGCCGTTAGGCCTTTGACAACTTCAAGTCGACTGAAAGATGAGCCAGTTCAACTACAGCTGTTTCGGCCTGTATTGGGCCTCGTCAGCACGGTGTGTCTAATGAACTGGCAAGATCACTATGTACAAGCCCAGTACATAGATCAGTAATGTTTGATTCACACAGTCTTCTCAAGGTAGCGCAGTACATAGATCAGTAATGTTTGATTCACACAGTCTTCTCAAGGTAGCCCAGTACATAGATCAGTAATGTTTGATTCACACAGTCTTCTCAGAGCTTCATTATTCATGTTACGTTCTTTTCTGATTAGGATGACCTGTCACGTTCTTTCTTATGACATTGCCTATTTTAGCTTTACATTTACTAGATACAGGTTTGCGATACACTTGTTTTCTATAGAATAGGCAATGTGTCCTCCATGTTAGGAAAAAATAAATAAAACAATTTACAAATGACAGTAAACCCAGTAAACTGATCATAACCACATGAATCTTCCCGTAGCTCAGTGGCAGAGCATCCGATTCGTATCCGGAAGGTCATGGTTTGATTTCTGTCAGATGGACGTTTTCTGAGCCCCTGCACAAGCTAGTAACTACTGAATAAGTTTTCTATGAATTTACAAATGATCAATAAAATAGACAAGGATAAACTAAGGGTGTGACAGGGGATAAGTAACAGAACCAACATGGTAGCTATGACAACCAATAGTACTGCATAATTTACCAATATTTATCTTTATTACCACAGATGAAAGTCTTGGTTTGAAAGTATGCTTCCTACTTGCTGAGCTGCATATTATCATGTACAAGGTGAATATCATTTAAGATAAGTTAACAAGAAGCAAGGAAACTTAAACACAGTTTTATGTTGTGTTTACAGCATGAATACTATACATGCATCAAGAGTTCCGCGCTACTGCTCTAAGCGCATGCTCAGGGGATCAAAAAGTGGGATAATATTTTGTTAAATATGTTATATTCTAGTTGTATCTTTCTTGTCAAACACAATTTTTATTAAATATTCAAGATCGCGTACGGTTAAGTGAATTCTAAATCAAATATACTGAAAAATTGCATATTTTACAAAATATTATCCCACTTTTTAATCCCCTGAGCATGCGCTTAGATCAGTAGCTTGGAACTCTTGATGCGAGTATAACTGACAACATTTAGACATTATTATATTTACATTGATTGATTTTATGCATAAAATCTATAATTAATTCTCAGGAGTTTGTTGTATCATGACTCATCAAGACTCTCTTCTTTACAGCCCGACAAAGCTGGAGTTGTTTTAAACCACATAGAAAACTTGATTTTAGAAAGCAGTAAACTGAATGAGGTAATTTATTGTCTGTGTTTAACTCTGTCTAGTCTCTGTGGTCACCAGTTAAATTCCTGGACTCAATATTTCATATTGGTTGAGGTTTTTAGTTCTTTGAGTCCTCTAGTTTGACCTAAATTACAATTAGATCTGTGAGTTAGCCAATACCCTGACTAAGATCAGCCCAGAGGTTGTTTCAGGGTTCGATCTGTGAGTTAGCCATGCCCTGACTAAGATCAGCCCAGAGGTAGTTTCAGGGTTCAATCTGTGAGTTAGCCATGCCCTGACTAAGATCAGCCCAGAGGTAGTTTCAGGGTTCAATCTGTGAGTTAGCCATGCCCTGACTAAGATCAACCCAGAGGTTGTTTCAACTGGGTTTCAATGAAATTTTAAGATTTTTTAATAATGTTTTTTCCATCATGTTCAGACATCTCAACAAGGTAATTCAACTTCATCATCAAAAGATGTTGATGAACATTTAAAAGGAAGATACCATCAGGTAAGCAAGAATCACATCCATCTATCTATCTCAAGTCTACATTTAGACAAGATTATAGGTATGTTGAATGGAATCAAGGGTGGCATAGCACTAGTGCACTTGCCTCTCACCTCTGGGGTCTTGGTTTTGATTCCTGGATTCGATCAGCATCACATGTGTTTGTTAGGTCTCTCTCTTGGTTTGAGGGTTTTCTGTTGTGAGTTAGCTATGTTATGACTTAGATCAGCCCACCATTCAAGATTTGATAAAACTAATATTGATCATTATACTATGTTGACTTCAGTTAAGAACAAGACAGAATTTAATGACTAAATCCATGAAGGCATGTAAGAGAGAAATCAAAGAAGTCTTCAACTCAAACTCTGTAAGTAATTTACCTTCCTCTTGAGTGCTATACAACCCACTTAACATCTAACTATGAACTTATTTCTTTCCAAGTTGACTAGCTGATTTTTTGTTTCTGTTTCTGCTTTTTTTTTCAGTCCCCTAATGGTTTTTTTCTTAAAAGCAACTTTGAATATCTACGTCAGAACTATAGGAAGTCAATCAAGCTGCTCAACAGCGCACCTAAGACAGGAGGGAATGTGCTTGAGACTGGAGAAAGTTTGAGTACCATGTACTTTAATAACCTGGGATGTATTCATTATCAGATGCACAAGTATAACCTGGCAGCATTTTACTCAAGACTGGCATTAGAAGAGAATGATAAGGCTTTGTCATCATTACCACAATCAGAGAAAAGTGAGATTTCTATAATAATGATGAACATGATAATGATGATAATGCTATTGACAATGTTGAAAATTATAATGATGATGATGATGATGACATGGTACAATGATGATGATGATGACAATGATAATGATGATGACGATGAGTGGGTGAAAAACATTCATTATGAATACTGGTTTATAATGTGGCCCACTTTTACTCGCATAGTATTTCACTACCATTACCATGTGACTATGAAAAATTTATGGCATGGAACGTGTCTTGCTGTGACCATGTCATGCAGTGTATGAAAGCACTGGACATTCAGTGTGGTGTCCATGCTGCTCTGTAACCATGCTGTGTGCCATGATTTTTCATACTTGTACCAAATCTATATTACTCTATTACTTATGTTTTTCTTTTTTAGTACTAAATGATGACATACCGACAAATTGTTTTCTTGTTTTAGACAATCCCTTACACAGTTGTCCGTTGGCTACTCTGAGGCTTGGTCAACGGCATGAAATCTTGTATAATCTTGGTATACAGCTGTTATTTTCTGGTAGACCACAAGCTGCATTTGACTGCTTGGTTGAATCAATACAGACATACCATACCAACCCAAGGCTGTGGTTAAGACTGGCTGAATGCTGTATCCTAGCACAACACATGGTAATTTAGTCCTGCTTACAGTGAATTTCAAATTTCTGCCATCTCCTTAATTTAGAGATGTCTGGAATTTTACTTTCCATCATTCAAAAAACTGAGGTCTATTTTGTAAAGTATAAGAAAACAGTAATGGAAATTACAACAGACCCTTTTACCTTGGGCAAAGTGTTTTCCCATTTTGGACAATGTGTCTTTCTCTTGAGAATAAGATTCTTTGTTTGAGTTGCATCCATATTCATGTCTCTTCTCATGTGTAACTGTTAAACAAAGAAATAATACTCAAGGGAATGATACATGGTCTGAATGGGGAAACATTATGCCCAAGCTAAAAAAGGTCTATTAGGCTTTTCTCTTAATATATATTAGGAAAAAACAGCTTTTCTGTACTTACAATACAGCATTTAGGAAGCATCTAAAGTACTCATGAAGTATGAGAAGCACACTAACCTATGGCTTCTTTTCATACTCCTTTTATGGTTGTTTCACTCCCTGTGTCCTGTACTACTGGAACATGGAAAAAAACTGTTATATTCCTAACTGAAAACAATGTTCTAATGGTATGTTGTGGTGTTTTGTAATAGATGGATGATTCTGAGGATCAGAATTGTATAAGAAAGAGTGACATTGTCAAGTCTGTCATTGGTAGTGGGCCACATCGGAAGATTGTCTTGGCTTCACTGCTTAAGGAGAAGAGACTTATCAGGTATGTGGGGAATATTTATTTAGCCTCACCTTTTTATAGATAAATCAATTGAATGTAACAGAGAAAGAAATGGAAATGAAAATAGGGAATTGGATGGCAGGGAGACCACAACAGCCTTCACCTCTAACCTCTGGGGTATCAGGTTCGATTCCCAGATTCTGCATAATTTGTGCTTGAGTAAAATTTATTGGATCTCTCCGGTTCCTTGAGTCAAGGGTTTTTCTCCTGACAAAACTGTGTACAAAAGTGTACACCATATTCATATTAACCATTTATCATTTTTTTTTCTTGTTTAGTGCTGACAATGAAAGCCAGTCAGCAGCCATGCCTGCCTGTACCTTAGAATTCTCATCAATCTGTCTTCAGAATGCTCTACTATTGTTAAACGTGGGAGAAGATGATTTGAAGTCCAGGCAGCAGAGCTGTAGTGTAGAAAATCATGTTGGGAAGCATGATTTTGATGGTTTGGAAATGAATGGCTCAATGTAAGTATTGAAGCATGCAGTATATGATTCTCACACAGTCTAGATAAATACTACTGTATATGACATTGGTATTTGATTTGTTGTATAACAGTGAGAGTGATCATCCAAGAAAGATATCAGCAGGGTCTGTAGAGTGTAGTATCTCAGCTCTTCCTGGACCACCTATCAGGTTAAAAGAAATTCCAAACATCAGGTAGGTGGGCTCAGTAGGCCTGTCATCATTATTTTATTCATTTCAAAACCAGATTTACAGATTTATCCACCAAAAATATGTGAGTTGAGTTCATGTCAGTTCTCTCCTGTGTTTTGCAAGTTTTTCTCAGGGTTATTTAGTTTTTCTATTTTGTAAAAATCAACTTCTAAATCCTGATTTGAACTGGCATCAAATGCTAAAGTGACTGATGAGCCTCTGGCTCCAGTATTGATATGTAGTGGTCTTTGATTATCCCTAAGGTATGAAGCTGTATTATTATGCATATTTCTATTGTTATTTTGACCAATGGTAGGTCTTGTTTGAGATGCCTACCCAGGGCTTAAGATAATAGCCAGTCAATGGTCAATGTCTGGGCAAATTTGGTACTTGACCAGTAAAAAACCTACTGACTCTCTGGCTCAGAAGACTGATCAATCAGTTCCAGTTTATTGATATTAGTAACATTGCAAACTGACTCTTATCAATGCATTTGTTTGTTTATTACTATGTCTTGCAGGTGTGCAATGCTATGTTGTAGTGCATACGTATCCCTGGGATTAGGAGACAATGTCACAGCTTTAGCTCATGCACAGAGATTACTTGAACACACTAATATTTCAGGATCACACAAGTAAGTCAATCATTTACTTGCAGCAGCATTCATGGACCTTGATCACACAGCACAGTGTTTATCCCAATGAGAATATATGTATAGGTAATCATATGGTTTCGAGTTCAATTTGGGATTAATTTGCACGAGTGTGTTTTTCAAAGAGTTCAAATTGCACGAGACCGTTTTCACCGCTTAAACTTGTTCCTTCACGATCGGAAAATGCATAGTCTTGATGCTTAATAATGTTATCAAGAGCAGAATAAAAAAATTGGTTTCAAGACCGTTTTTGGAAATTGTAATTTGCACTGTGTTACACTTTTTTGCACTGAATTACCTCTAAAATGCACTGTTCATCAGCCAATCAGAATCGAGTAATTTTTTTATGTATATTATTATTAAATATGTAACCTTATCCTGAAACTTAAATGCAAGGCTACGCCGGAAAATGTATTGTTTCAACATGGTTGCCGCATGAGAAAGGACTAATCTAAACTATTTATGGCTTAGTATTGATAGTTATTTTCATATTCTATTTCTTTTATGTAATAAAAATAACACCCTTTATAATATTATGTCTATTTTTCAGATTTTTAGGACATTTATATGCAGCTGAATCACTTATCAAATTAAACCGTATTTCAGAAGCAATAATGCACTTGTCTCCCGATAATGTGAATGATATGAATATAGGAGGACCTGGAGGAGACGGCCCTGGAGGTAATATATACACTTTGGTATTAGATCTTGTTACAGTGCTGACATACTAAGTGGGACTCCTTTTATAATGTTGACCAATCACAATAGAGAATGAAAACAAAACATTCTAACTTACACCAATCAGGAGCAAGCATGAAGCCTAGATCTGATTATGTGTCTGACACAAAACTTATATTTTAGTTCATAATAACTTTGTCTTGGAAATGAAACAATGTAATTAGCTGAGGTCAATATGCTACTGATTCTGCTCTCTTCTGATTGGCTTAGGTCAATATGCTAATGATTCTGCTCTCTTCTGATTGGCTTAGGTCAATATGCTACCGATTCTGCTCTCTTCTGATTGGCTTAGGTCAATATGCTACTGATTCTTCTCTCTCCTGATTGGCTACAGTTATTACCCTACATACATATTTATAGTTGTGGCTAAAATCATAAATTGTAATTCATAATAAGAGTTTTCTTGTTGGATTAATTGACTTAGGAGGTTCAGAAAAGGGAGACAAAGAAAGAGATACTAGACCACACTGTAAGTATCTGGACATCTTAATCAACAACAGTTGATAATGACATTCTACTGACCAGCTGACATGTCAGTCAACACTCAGTCCATCCTTGGTAGTTCAGCAACTTTGTCTATCAGCCAACATTTGGTCAATGCACTACCAATAATAGTCTTGCATCAGCCAATAAGTGTCTTTTTTTGTTGGCCAATAAATGGTCCATAGTTGATGGGTGGCCAATATTTTAAATGCTTTTCAAGTGTTGCTGTTGTACATTGTTATTTATTTGATATTTTGTATCGATAGGTTGTGGGAAGGTTGATTATCCACAGTCTTCTAATGAAGGCAAAGCCACTCTTCTTTGTAATCTTGCAAGTACATATTGTTTGAAAAATGAATATGACAAAGCAAGGCGTTGTCTAAATCAGGTATAAAAATCTTTATCAGTATATTATATTATTACCATTAAATAAGCTCTAATCACTTTAGTTCATGCCTCGCTGGGCTCAGTGTGGTATGTGAGTAGAGTTGTTTGTTGGTTCTCTCCTGTGCTTCAAGGGTTTTTCTCCTGGTTCTCTGGTTTTTCCTCCCTTCTCAAAAATCAACTTCTAAATTCCAATTGGAATGCAGTGGAGTAAGAGCCACTCTGTGGATTCCACTGTTAATTCTCATTATTATTATACACTCATTTACTCAGCATCAAAATATTCACACATATTATCATTAAAGTATTCATTTGGGTCTTGAACCATTGCTGTTCTGCTGTTCTGCTTGGCAGAACATCGCTGGTCAATAGGAATGTTATAGAATAGAAAACTAAAGAATGCACAACTTCAACAATACAACCACTTTGAAATATCATGCACCTTCACTGGAACACATACACATTCTACACAAAAATGTTGGTGATGGGCTACCTGTGGCTGGAGTATGAATACAAAATTGTCCTGGACTTCCTGTGGTGAGATTGAGAATAAGGTTTTTAATGATGATTTGTTGATTGATTCAACAGGCATGTTCATTGGGTGCTCAGAAGTCATTAACAGCTAGAATGGTTTTATTAGCAGTTTACATTGAATTAAAGTGTGGTAAGTCATGGTCATTTAACAAATTTCCGATGGTTTAGCATGGTATGTCCTCTTATTTACCAGGATATGATATCAATACTTGGTCAAATATACCATGTGGGTACATAACTAATTTTCACTAACTTTTGACATTATATTGTGGTACCATAAATTATGATATTCTGTTCCAATATGTTTTTCCAGTACCTTATATATATGTATTTATATTCATTCTTTCATTTCTTACTTTGTTTTAGGTAATGTTACAAATGCACTTCAGATAATCAAGAAAAATCAATTTCTACAGTTTAGTAACGGTAAAGCAAAACAATCTAAACGACTCAGTGACTATTGGAAAACTTGATGATTACCTAGTAATATCCGTTAACATTATCGTTATTATAAAATTTAATGTGCTTTGTCTATCTTCTATCTGGAAAACTTTGAATATTGACACAAATACTAGTAGAATAGAGTAATTAATGCTGCCAATCTTATCAACAAAAATGGATTGTTGATGAGACAAAACAAGTCAAACACTTAACAGATCTTAATCACTTGGCCTAATGTTTTCCCATCTTTCACACCATGTGTCATTCTCTTGATAATATGATTCTTCTTTATTTGGGTTGCATCCATTTTCATGTGACGTCTTCTCATGCACAACCATTAAACAAAGGTGGTCTGAATTGAGAAAGCATAATTTGCATCAAGACGAATAAGATCTATTGGTAATTATTTTGACATGGTCTGGAAAATGATACACTGATCAGGCCAAGATCAAGATATCCTTTGCAATTCTTTATTTTATTGAAATATCTAAATCTGATAAAGAGCAAATCAGCTTTCTACACATGTGTCCTTAGAGTCATCACACAATGCTTCACTCCCCACAAAGGAAAATTTGAACTTTAAAATTAAAAGCGAGAAAATAAATTTTCATGGAAAGTATTTGTACCATTACCTGCCTTGACATTAAGGCAAAAAACATTTCTAGAAAGAAGATTGTTGAGCATGTTTACATAAAAGTAGCAGGATGTTTCTAAATACTAAGAGATTTTAGAATCGTGAAGGTACCCTATATAACAAAAGCTGTTGTTTGTAACAGAATAAGAATCAGAAATAACAGTACTTCCATGACATTTCTAAATAGATTAATAAAGCTATTTTGGATGACTAACTTTGCTTGTTTTTGTTTTTATTGGCCCTTGAACTGAAACAGTTTCTATATTTAGTTTGCTATTATCACATAATTGTAATGATGTCATCTGAGGCTTAGAGAACTTGAAGAACATTCACAGTCATAAATATATATATATATATATACATAAAAACAACAAGATTCTTAGCCAAGGTCGTCAAGAAAGCAGTTTTTTCCAACATTCTGTTGATTTCAGTCACTGTGAATCTCAAAAATTTGAGCACTTTTTAAAAAACATATTTACAAAGTTTTTAGAGATTTGTGATTTTACAATGTAAAAATAATCAGTAACTGACAGAGAACTGGCAAAGAACAGAATGAATGACAATTTTGAAGACAAATATTGGCTAGTCTCTTTCTGAAATACCAGGTAGATCTTGAGGACTTCATCAGCCTTGTTAGCCTGGGACTAAAGTCTGGTCAGTGGGGTCAAGATTAGGAGTAACTTAACATGTGTAACACAAAGTTTTCTCTCCACACAAAAACAAGAGAAAGAGATCTATCTAGATCTATCTTAGACACTGTATTACAAGCTAATTAAAAGTTTCTATTATGCAAAACACAGCGGGACCTTTTAGTAAGACTTTGTTACTTATCTGAGTCGTACAATTCCTCTCTGAAGTAATCAAGTGAATGTCTATTGGGCATCTTGTTTTTTTAATTTTTGGGGTTTCATAGTCCTCATTTAGGGGTTTTTATTTGTTCAAACCTCCAGTATCTGCCCCTGGGTTTTCCTCCTGTAAAATCAACCAGAGTGGAGTGTGGAGTGAAAAACTAAATATTGTGTTAGTGTGTGTGGAGCAAAATTCTGACATTGAAGAGCCCCTTACATGGAGCTCTAAAATATAAGGAGGTTATAAAATATAAGCTATGTAAGATTTTATCCATAGAATAAATACAATCCTCAGAAAGTACTAGACTATATCTTTATTTTCATTATTCTTTAAGATAAGAGGTTCACAGTCAACTGATCCTCTTCGTATTACAAACAGTTCAACTTTTTTTTGGAACTCTACAGCATGATAATTATGTAGCTATACGATAGCTTATGAATACAACTCTTTTTTTCTCATTCACTGAATGAATACCAACATATTACCATGTGTAAAGTCATAAAACTAATAATAACAATAAACCAGATCAATAGGTTATAGGAAACTCTACTGGTACAATAATTATACCTCGGTCAATATATAATATAAAACTATTAATAACAATATTTCTCAATTTGTTGAGTTTTTTTGAATGCTCATGTTTTTGAGTAGTTTTTTTAACACAAGTTTATTTCCATTTTTTGTTTCATTTTTTTTCACTTGACTTTTCCTTTTTTGAACAATTAAAGCAACTATACTTTGTTAAAATTATGCTTGTCTGAATCCAGAAGAGGAAAATGAGAAAGAAAATAATGGATAAATTTTTAAATTCATTTGACAATGTCATTATTCTTTGTTGCAAACTAAAAAGTTTTAAAATAAAAATCTAATAAAGTAGTTTTCCTCAAAATAAATTATAGAAAATTTCTCAGGTTCCAAATTCTAGATTTTTGAAAACATCTTGGGAAATTTTTAACCCAAATAAATATAAATTACTTTAGTGAAATTATAATAATTAAGATTTGAATTTTACAATGTCTTTGGCATTGCATCATTCTTCAGGCCAAGGTCAACTTGTGTAGCTGCTTTTGTACGATCCACACACTCCAGCAGTACATTTATTACATTCCATATTGTTCTATAATAGTTTTATGTCAGCTTTAACATTGGAGCTGGTACTTGCTGACTGAATATCAACAGCTTTTCCATTGACGGTCCACTGCTGTCTTTTCCCTGCAAGTAGGATAAAGAATAAAGCATGCTGTAATTATAATGTGATAATAATATTTTAAACAATGTGACATTGAACTTGACATTTACCTTGATAAGAACACAATGGATGTTATCTGGGTGGTTCCAGCTATAACCTGCTAGGAACATTAGCTTTGTGCTGCTGTCCACCTGAAATATTACGAAAAATATATTAGAAAACCTATTTCAATCCATTTGAGTGCACAACCCATTCAATTGCACAACCCATTTGAGTGCAGAAGTTCAAAAACCATTTAAATGCTATATCTAAAGCCACTGCAGTGTTCAAATATTTTGTAAAACCATTCAAGTTTTTTTACTTAAATATTTATTTTCTATAAAGTAGAATTTTTTGCATTCATATAAAATAAAAATATGATTTTTTCATACCTTGATGACTGGAATAGGGAATTCCCAGCAGAATGCTTCTATTAGTCGACAATGAACCTGAATCCCTGGATCAGCTCTTTTGTTATCAACCAGAACACACAGCATAACATCATCTGGGTTTCTATAAAACAAGAGCAATACAGATACAAACTAAATATAGTGAACAAAAAATATAAAAATGCAAAAAAATTAAAATAAAATGCACAGTGAAATTATTTTCAGTTGAATGCCCATGTCAAGTTTGAGGAAAAAAAAAAAGAAAAATAGAACACTTGAAAAGCCAATGAACTGTGAATAGTTTAAATCACGAAACATCACAAAATAACTAAACATCAAATTGAAAGGTTATCTAGCTAAGAATACGGTTCTAAGAATAAGTTAAGTTGCATAAACTAGTAAAATACTAAGTTGTTGATCCACAGTGAATACTTACTGGTCTAATTGTTCTGCTGCAGAGTGAACACCACTAGCGAACGTTCCACGTTCTCGTGCAGACTGCATAGCATCTTGTAAAGCCCATTGCAATGACATATTCCTCTTCATAATAATTTGAGGATCGCTGGAATCAAGCAAATAAGTTTAATTTTCATTTTGCAGGAGTACCTCGTGAGTATCATGTCTGATAATGTTACAGCATGTTCACAGTCCAACGTTAGTTTAACGTTTGCATGTGATATATCTTCAAGGTCACTTGACCGAAAAAATATACTATTTCAGATTAAAAATGTTCAGTAGAAAAAAAAAATTTAGGTATAATTTGAAATTGATTTATGACTTCCCAAAGCGCGATTGTCTTAATTTGGTTAAATCCACGATCCAGAGATAGATTTAGCTGGTTGTAGCGCCAAATAGCTAGTACACGTAAGTATGACTGATGTAACATCCTGTAACACTTAGTAGTTCTACCATTTATAACTTGCATTTGCATGAATCTCTGAAATATCCATTTATATACACAAACTGAGGATATTTTTTTGCAAAGCGTTCTGTAATTTTTCATCAAGGTACAAAGGAGTGGATTTTGGAAGTCACGAGACCTCCAGACGAGTTCAGTTTGACTTATCACTCGTCAAAATCCCCGTGCCAACGGAACTTTAAAGTTAATTTAACTTACCTAAATGGCGATGTTTCGAGGTCATAATCCTCTTCCCTCATGATCGAAAGACTACAAGTCGAATTCAGTGTCTTGTGTGCTTGATCTGCCGTTTTACTAGGGTTTTAGTCGAGTTTTCGCGGGCTCCCACACCTACACAAACACTTCTCACAGAGATCTTCGAATCAATGAACAAATCTGCTGAGGTTTTACTTCTCATGGTGCAACGACTAGTCACGTGTGACGGACTTTAATATCCCCTTTGGGGGGAGGAGCTGAGTACAATATTTTGAGCTTTATTTTTTTAGCAATTGAAATCTACTTCTGCTGCAAAAGAAGAAGCTTCTAATTTATTTTTGTCATCTTGATATCAAATATACATTTTATACTAATTTATATTTTCAAAAAGGGGTATTATGAAGAGTTTGATTAATATCATCCACCCCTCCCCACAGGGGTAGCCAAGTCATGAATGCGGAACCAAGCAGTGGGCGTATCAAATGCGTCACACTCGCCACGTGTTTTTCGTGGAATAACAACCCGGACAAGATCATGCAAGCAAGATATTTAAAATTCAAATAGAATGGAATAAATTTTAAATGTTGTATTTTAGTTTCTTGGCTGGATCAGGATCGAAGAATTCAGCTTCTTTAACTGGAATACTTGAATTGTTCTTGCATATATGGTTAACATGAATATTATGACAGGATTGACTAGATTGACACTGAACCCTCAAACATGGTGGACAACAGACAGACAGACAGACTGACAGTGTGAAGCAGACAGAGAAAGCAAGTCAACAAGAACTGAATTGCTCTTTGGATTGGTCACTGCCCTTTACATCCTTTTATCACCAAACTAACAGCATTACTTCATAGAAACATTAACATCAACTCATCAATAATATCAACGTGGGTTGTGGGACTGAAGCATTGCGTGACGGCCCATCAGGAAGTCTTGTCTGCATAGGAGGGTAACCTGTAGCCATGACTACAAATATTCCAAATATGTAAAAATTTGTACAGGACAATACTACAAGGTAGGTCTCCTGCCGAGAATAATTTTTGATGCATCAGACAGGTGACAGAATTGTGTGTGTTTTCAGTTTATTTTACAATAAATTTGCTTCAGTGGGTGAACATGGTTTTGTAGACCTTATAAATTACCACATTTTATCCTCAAATAAAGTGATTTGTCTTCTACCAAGATAACTAGCTCCTGATAATATTACTGAAATATCAACCCAAAAGTCAAATTATTTCATCTAAAAAATTATGACATAACCATAAATCCGTGAAATACCAAGTTAGTTAGAAAGTTTTACTACAGAATTCAATGCTGCTTGGTATTCCTAAGAGCATACAAACGAGAATACTTCTATTGGTTGTGCCTAATCACATTAGTAATATAATGCCATGGAAATTGTGTGTTATAAAACAATATTATTAGTTATTATTGATAACTTCTACCCTGGCTACTAAAAACATAATCGTTAAAATAGCATTAAAGTTAAAATGCCATAGTCAAGTTTTTACAGTTTTCACTGTAAAAATCATATATTTTACATAATAACCTGGAAGAGTTTGATGTTCCAGAAAAACTTTACTATTTTGTCTATTGCACATGAAAGCATCAAAAGTACCAATTGAAGGTATCAATGTAAAGAAAGCATGTTACAGTTTTCACCATATATAACTTAAGGCATCAAGTTGCTGGGGACAGTACACCCCATGTGTACAAATGTGACAACATCACATGTGACAACATCACAACTGTCACTTACTTGAAACCAGTTTGAATTTGTGCGACATGTAAATTCTTTTCAGATTTTTCAGATAAATCCAAAGTACACACGAGGGGAATTGTCGCAGCAATGTGTTCCTGTGTCGTGTTGCAGGGACTTGATGCCTAGTGTGTGCCAGCCTTTATGCATTGGCTGAGACAATTTATTTGTGTAGCCAGTAGTGAGGCAGAGTGGGCCGATCTAGGCCACTATCAAAATGCCTCTGCAACAAGGGGAGTAGTAAGATGGTATGATAGACCTTTTTCAAATAAGCTAAATACAGTTTTGTTCTCAGGGTAAGCTTCATTGCATAATCAAAATATTCACTAATACCAACAGTAAAGTAAAGAATGCACAGCTTCAACACTAGCTTTGAATGAAATCCCAAGAACTGTCACTGGAACACATATATTTTACACAAAAATGAGACTCTGAGCAACAGAGAATTTGAAGCAGATTTGATACAGATGCCTAATACACCTACTTACAATTCTGATGAAATCCCTCTATCTGGATTACAAATCTAATTTGTTCTTTCTTAATTGTGAGGCTTTTTACAGTGAGGACACTCGAACCATGAACACTTGATATTTTTATATTTTTTATTTTATGAACTTTCTACTGCTTCAAACCTTCTGAAAATGAAGCACTGAACTCAAATAATCTTATTGTTCAAAATAAATCATATTTCCAATTGATTCACACAAGGGATAAAGGAGAAAAAAGTATGAAAAAACCTCAAAGTGTTCATGTTTCGAGTGTCCTCACTGTAAATGGGTGTGAAACAACAACATTATTTAGGAAAAATACTAATGAGAAGATGATATTTCATCATCAGAGATGACGAGATGACAACAAAACTTTGTCTTCTCTCTTTGGTATTTCTCCTAAATTGTTTTTCTAAGTTCAGTTTTATTAAAACAATAATGGCACCAACAGTATTAAATACTTCAAATATACGAAGTGGTTAAACGGTCAATATGCATGTAAAACTGCTCATAAATGAACTAGGTGTCTTGGCAACATCTTTGTATTATCTTCTTTACCAATCCACTCTAAGTAGGCTTACATTGGAGTATTGTCCTAACATTCTAGACAATGAACACATAGTCATGTTAACGTGCAAAAATCTTCAGAATTTGTGGCTGATGTGAAAACAGTCAACCACACTACAGGTCTAAAAGCCCTCAAATGAGCCTAGACAAGGATCCATCTCCCTCCATTTCTCGGTACATTTTCCTTTGCCGCAGATATAAAATCAACATGATGGTGAAGGCAATAGCAAAAATGATATCAAAGGCTACTGCAACCCATTTGTAGTGCCTCTCTTTATCAAGCTGATCTTCACAGGTATGACAGTCTAAGAAAAATAATACCAATTTATTGTTAATAATATCTTCTATCACATATATTATTGAAAATACAGCCAATCAGAATGCAAGAAAGACATTGTATATTCAGTGTCATAAAATAACTGTTATAAATCTCACTTTCTGATTGGTTGGGGAAACTGTACATTTATATGAGAGCACACAGCATGCTCACACACTTTCTATTGCATCATTTGACTCCTAATTAATATTAAAATTTTAAATTTCATAATTTGTAATTTGTATTTTTTTTACGTTTCAACACATCCAACCTCATTACTATCAAAACATGTACTAGAGTTTCAATTACACTGTTAAAATGTCAAGCCCGCAGGGATGGTTTTTTGATAACATGATGGCCAAAAAAACATTACAAACACCAACGTTTTAGTCTACATTCCTTTCTTCAGGCGTCTGCATCCTTTAGATAATTGTGGGGAAGTAAATTATTAATGCCAACATGTGGAGAAAGCAATGTAGACTAAAACGTTTGTGTTTACGATATTTTTTAGGTTGTCACATGATTAAAAAAACATCCTCATGGGCTTGAAACTCCAACGACGTGATTGAAACTCTATTAGGCACATCGCACTGTAAGTCTTTTAATAATGGAATTGTTAGCATCTGATTATGAATGGCAAGGTTCCATTATATACATGAATGATTGAGGATGGATGGTGGTGTTTGACCTTCAATGAAGGCTGGTAATAAGATTAATGATTGTTACCAAGCAATAGAATACTCTCTGGTTGATAGCACATTGCCTGTCATTGTAGGTTGGTAATGAAATTCAGGAGATTCATTCAGCTGATTGATACCAAGCCATAGAATACTAGATTTTCTGGTTGAAAGCACATGACAGGCAGTGTCATAATATTCAATATTCTTACCTTTGCTATGTCCTGTAGGGCCGTGTGTTGGCAGTGTAGTTTGGTTACCTTGATGAGGAGTGGTGTGGGTCTGTGGTGTTGGTTGGACTGTAGTGTTACTTGGATGAGTGGTTGTTACGTTTGTTGGTTGAGGAGTGGTGGTGTTACTAGGTGACACTGTACTACTGTGATTGGTTGGTTTGACAGTGGTGCTTGGCTTTGAAGTGGTTGTTGATACATTTACTGGAGTACTGTTTGTTGAGTGAACTGTTGTGGTTGGAGCTGTTGTGGTTGGAGCTGTTGTAGCTGTTGATATATTATAATAGATTTAAATGTGAGAAATTTCATATGTACCTAAGGTGGCTGCCTACTATAGAAAAATGAAGCTACTGTGCACACTTCTACACAATCACAATGACGCCATGACTCAGGCAATCTGAAGCCACTATGTGCACATGCACGAATAACCTTCAAACTTTTATTGGAGAACCATACATGTTTTGAACTTCAACAGGGAAAAACCCTCGAATTTTGCACAGGACTATAATTTTTTTTTGATTTCCGAAAGAGTACATTAAAAGAAACTTTTGACAAAGTTTGAAAAAATGACATGGGTTTTACTAATAGAAAAAGTGTCAAGAGTGTATTTTTTGCACTTGTTTTAGATAAAATTGTCAAAGGCAAAAGGAATTAACAAATTAATTTTGACTATATTTCTCAATATTTTACAAATTGTTTGACTTCTATTAAATTTTTTTGTAAAGAGTTATTTTTGCTTCTTTTTCTTCAAAAAGTTATTGATATGCTTGTGTTTAATCGTGAATATCTTGAAAACGACCTCAGGACACCCCTTTTTCTTTCCAGATTTGAAATCAGCATTTAATTTGAGTTGGAGAAATTGTGATTCGAAGACTTTTTCATTGATTCTTTCTATAGTAGGCAGCCATGCACCTTAGGGTAACACAGTGGGGGAAAAATGACCTGAAATTGGCCAAGTCAAAAAATCTTCTGTATTTTACAACCAAAATTTTTGAAACTTGGTAACTAGACACAAGGGAATGTTCTTTGCGGTTCTGTAATTTTACCTTTTCTGATTTTAATTTTTTTTGGTTTGGAAAAATCTGAAATTCATTATATGACCAGAATTGTTACATCATTTGAAATACCTTTCCATAGGGAACTATGAGAACACTCATTTTCAGCTAATCAATCAAAAGCTATGAACTTTCTTAAATGTTAGATTTCGGCCATTTTGTTACTATAAATAGGATAAACTTAACTATTTAAAATTCATATCTTTTTATTAATCAGTTCAAATTTGTGACATCATTTCTCTGACCAAAAAAAACAGGGGGGGGGGGGGTGAAATGATGATATGATAGACTGTTTCTTCATGCATTCTGTCTGGTAAAATAGACCCCCGGATTCACACGACCCTTACTTTGGCGCACATTTACTATTTCAGGTGGCAGCGTCACCTTGGGATCTAAGTTCGATATATTTATCCAACTACACTGTATTCAACAGTGTGACTATAAAATGCATGCACTCTAATAACACATGAGAAAAATATCTGCAAAGGGAACCCCCTATATTCCTTTTGTATACATATCAAGTTTTTCGTATTTTCTGAGGTCTTTCAATGATTTTCTGAATCGAATATATCTAGGTGATTTTTAGTAAGCTACATTAGAATGATCCGCGAAATTTCTTTTTTCTTTTCCTTATTCATTGTGTTTATTTTATATTAGAAAAACCAAAGGCAATACTTGTTTATTTGCAAGAACTTTGAACGATGCATTTTGGCTCATGAATTATAAAGTCTTATGTAAGCTTAAGTTACTGCTATTTTCATAAACATGCGAACTCGGTATCTGCGAGCTGCGCACGCTGAAATTTGGTTTTTCGCTTCCATCGATTAAAAATAATCAGTCAGTACCTTTTATATTTTCGACTGGCGACAGAGTTTGCGTTTTTATGAAAATTGTATAAAGAAACCTTGTGTCTTCCAAGAAATTTGAAAATCATGCCGACTTAGCTAAAATTAAGATCAGTATTTTTCGTTTTTACAACAGAAGTGATGTTCAAATGACACAGCTAGGGTATTCCTGGTTCAATTTAAAGAGAAACATTGCTCTAAGCTAACAAAATACTGCCGAAACAGCAAGAAAAGTCTTGAAAGTTTTAGTCATCATTTCTTGGAAATGAAGACATTTGATAGCGAAAATTTCAACAAGAAAATTATATTCTTTACAAATGAAATTTAAAACTTACTAGTTGAAACATTTTGTCCATTTGTAGATGTGGTTTTTACGATGAAAAGAAAAACGAAGAGAAAAAGAAGTCGGTAAAACAGGAACTTGGACGCCATTTTCGATGTGTTTTCCTCTTCTCTTTTTACCTTGGAAAATCACGTGACCTCATCCACAGGGAACCCATGAAGTCACGGAACCTAATCTATGTTTACATGTTTTCCTTATAAGGAAGGTATTTATCCCATCCGGGGGAGGGGGCTGGGAGATATTTGATACTTTTGCGGTCTTAGGTTGGATTCTTGGATTTGGCATGTGCCTGTAAGAGTTTCTTATCTTTCTTCCTTCTTTCCTCCAGTTTTCCTCACTCTACAAAACTAACATGCTAAATTCCAATTCAGCTTGGTGCAAAACTACAATCAGAAAATTTAGTCTTGTCCCAAAATTCCCTGTGATCTGGGTTTGAGCCCCAGCTTGTGCTGGATCATATGTGATGTGAGTTGAGTGTTGTACTGTTGTAAATATAGAATGTAGTGGTGGTGTGTGTGGAGCAAACCTACCTCATGGAAGAGCCCCAGCGACGAGGACTGTTGGTTAAAAAATGTTTTTAAAAACCTTTTATCCTTGACTGATTGTTTTATGTTTGAACTTTGATCAGTATAAACTGTAAGAAAATGTCCTCAACCATGATCATCCTACACTGAGGAACAACTAGCCACATCTAATAAAAATGTCATATGACTCAGGCTGTGAAAAATTTATCAAAAACCCAGATGTCTCAAAACATGATTAGCCTGTGTCTGGAATGCATGATAAAAATTCAGTACCATAAAGCTTTATTCACAGATATTCATCGTTTTCACATTCCCTATGATACATTGCAGTTTTGCTATTTGCTTAAAAATAAGCAAAGCATAATAGGAAATGTAAAAAAGGTGATATTGTCTGACATGGGCAGATCTAGGGGGGGCTTCATCCAAACCCTGTAAACCACAAATATGGAACCCCCTAAATGAGGATGATTAACTACAAAATATCCAATGTGAAATACATTCTTTTTGTTTTGAATTCAACAGTTTGAACCCCCTCGCTAGCCCACAAAATTTCTAGCCCACTAAGAAAATCCTGGATCCACCCCTGGATGCCAGTATGGGATATCTCTAAGATTTATCAGGGGGACTACGGTAAGTAGTATTGTGGTTTTGCCAAAATGTAGGCCAGGAAATAAAAAGTTATAATGGGCTTAAGAAAGATGATATAACAGTTGATGTTCATTTTACTTTAATGTCATGCATTCTTTTTCTCCACATATTTCTCTTACTTAAAAATAAGCAAATACAATAGCAACCCAGAGATAGAGTCAATGTCATAGTGTCCTTTGTAATGTTTAACCAAGTTAAATTTCTATTATTTGCCAATGGGATTCATTAAAAAACAATGATCCTAAGGTCATGATTCCCATCAATGGACAACTTAGAAGGTAATGAATTAAATATCTCACACATGATGGTCAATAATCTTCAAATATTAGCTCAATGACCTTAAACATGTCCTTACGACTGATTTGTCTTATGTTTTCTTTTAGTAAGGTTCTCTATGACTGCATTAAAGAAATCTCTCTAACATAAAACTTCTTATTAAAAATCAAAGTCTCTTTAAATGCAACTGGATAATGGATATAGTTTCATTGGTATCCATACTTCAGATCTGTGTAGCGGCTTCTTGTATGGGGCGATCCAGTTTAGCTTTGATTATCATATTTTGCAGTCTATTCAATCCCTTTTTCAGTGAGTCCTGATGCCGTTTCACTGCGGACATTCCTTCATATAGGTTTTTTTCATACTCTGATACTTGTTTGTTACTCTGTCGTACGTCTTCGTCTTTCTTGTCCTGTACATAGCAGCTGTCAGTTGGCCTCTGTTTAATATTCATGTGTTTACCACGGATTTTTGTTAGCTCGAGATTTAACTGGTTAAGATTGGCAGTTGAATCCTGAAGCTGAGAAAAAGGAATAAAAAGAATATTTTAAATAATGTTTTTGTAACTAATAACTCCACAAAAAGTGGGACAGAAACCTTTATACATACATACAGTATACATACAGTGCTGTAGCTATTGTAACTATGGTAACCATGGTTGGGGTAGGGTGGTAAAAAAGCAGGGTCCAGGAAATGGGGCCATCAAAAATTTGTTAAGTTCAATGCTCCCTTCAAAATACTCTTTATTCATTTCAAACATGGATGAAAAGCTTTCTGTACTGTAAGATATTACTGCAAAGTTGTGTGAAGCGATTGAAAATTAAATTTTTTTTTTCATTGATACCCTAAACCGACCTTTGGGTCAAAGTCAGGGCACAGCTAATTCACAGATTGAATTTGAATTTAGGGTGATAGGTTTTGCGGAGGAGAAACTGGAGAAAAACCATCAAATCAAGGGGAGAGACTTATTAACATACTCTGTTCGGTTTCCTCTGTTCACATGTTATACTGTTAGGTGAGAGGAGAGTGGACTACTGCTATATATGCCACCCTTGATTCCCAAAAAGATACAATTATTTTAAATCTTCCTGCCTCACATCTACGGTAATTAAGATATCTGCTAAATTTATTTATTTAGCCTTTACCTCATAACTAATTAAAGGTGAAATAAAAAGAAAATTGGCAAGCAGAAGAGGTAAGGGAATTATCACAGATCCCCCAATAGACCATTTTCGAGATGCGCGAGCACTTTCAAAAACATCGCAGGTGCAGACATGAAAAAGAGGCATTTTCGGGCAAGATCACGCGCGCTATTGACTCTGCCCGAAAATGCCTCGAGATCATGTCTGCGTCTGCGATATTTTTGAAAGCGCTCGCGTATCTCGAAAATGGTCTATTATGACAAGTGATGGCAGTCCAATGTTCTGTTATGTTTATAGCCATGGTAACACAAGTGTCCTGTAGTTATTGGTTGAATAAGGAAATGAGTAACCACACAGAAACAGAACAGACAAGGCACTCATTAATGACAAAAAATATCCAAGTATGCACATTATATGCAATCAGATCTTCTGTGATCGGCAAACATTTTATGCCATCTCAACCCTCCTCTTCAAGGTGTGACATAATTTCATAACACACTTGTCCACTTGTCCTCGCCCCTATGGCCAAAATTTAGTCACCCTTATGCTTTGCTCCCCCCTTCCCCCTTCCCTCCCCTCCCATACACAGCATAAAAAGACTTATCCCCACTCCTCAAAATGTTTTCATGTCTTAATAAATAATAGTCCCATTAGTAGGGTACACCCACTATTAGACACTTGCACACAAACATTACCTCTGTGCACATGTTTAGTCGAAGGCAGAAAAACAAGTATATAGGAATATTATATGATGATATTACGAGCCAAACCTATAGAAAACGCCTTCGTAACTTATTTTTTTATCGAACCAACTAAGCAAAAAGTATATCGAAAGCGTAATTAAGACTTGACGGCGTTTCTAAAGACAACACAAATGGACGTTAATATGCGAGGGGAAGGGTTCCACCCGTAGCTAGCGACAAGAGACGGAAATATTAACGAATCGAGTAGAAAATTAAACTGTCAAAAAATTGATTTGTATTACCTTGGAAAGCGAGGTTGTGACTGTCTGGTCCTGGTTCTTGATTTTCTGTGGTAGTTCGCTATAGCCATGCTTATCCATTAGTTCCTTCAAACTTTCAGCAAGCTGACGTTCGGTCGCCTCTTGGAGGTACGTCTTATGGATGATCCAAGCTGCATCGATATAAAGCTTTAAATCCCTCTTTCCCCAGTCATTATAGGCCCGATCGCTACACAGTTCTTCGGCTGTCTGATTCCAGAATCTCCAATATTCTCTGGTCATCTCAGCGTCTTGTACTTCAATCTCACGATCGGAGAAAATCCGAATTCCCCTGCGTCTGGCATACGGATATTTATCTCCGGGAACAATCTCTGGGAGCTTTTCTGCTGCCTTCGGAGATGCTTTAGACTTCTTCGACTTCTTCTTCGGTGGCTCAGCGACTTCTTTCTCGCCATTTTCGTTTGGATTTGCAGGGACACCGGCTTCAAGTCCACCATCAGGAACCTGGCTTGCAGATGGTACCTCGTCTTTCGCTCTTGAATCTACCCCTTCCACGTCTTGGTTTTCGTTATTTTGGACTGGTACTGGTACAGATTCTTCATTACTCATGGCTGATGTTTCTCTCGACTTTGGATTTTCAGGGATCTGAGGTTAAGGAGGTGAAAAATGAGAGAATTCAGATAGAGTAACGAGGGTTCTTGTATTCTTTGAGTGCAACGCGAATCGGCGTCGTTCTAATCCAATCGAGCGACCACCCCTCCCTATTGGTCACCAGACTACTCGCGATATATCATGGTACCCGCAACATCCCGCAAACTCGCGCGATTCGTCCCGCAACCGATAATATTTTCATAACTGAAAAAGTTCTCAATATTTCATTTTCATGTAGGATTTTATGTGTTCATAGTGGGTTAAACTTAGTTACTTACCTGCACCAATTGGGCTAGGGGCAGAGGGTTAGGGTTATAGTGCCCCCCCCCAGTTATTGACCAAGATTTTTCAAATATCCTTTTGTTTACTAAAATGCCTAAAATCATAAAGTTTAGTACATTAGGTTCCAGGTGATTTCACTTCTCTCAACCCAAAGAATTAGCCATGCAATCAGTGAACATAATTTTGTCAGCAGACCAATATTTCCTAGTTGCAAGTTTTCGGCTGGATAAACAGCTTTTACTTGAAAATAAAGAAAACAAAACTCATCCATGGAAAGATTCACCAAATATCTTTTTAGAAATAGCATATTATATTATTGTTGTTTCCCATAGTGTTGGTATAAATTTGACGAGTCTGAGTAATTTTCGCAGCTTCATGACACCCCAGTTTTGCAGTTACGTCATTTCTGCATCGCTATTTCAGTTCAGCTGGAAGGATTTCTGCCTAAAAAAGGCCACCATATAAAACAACTTGATTAATTGTACAATTTGTCATCTCGACAATGTAGGTTTTTGTGTGTATAGATCAAGGTGCTTCCATGCATTCCATAACCACATATGCATGCCCTTAAAAACTTTGTTTTCTGACAATGTCTTGGAAACCCCTTGATTGATGTCAAACAAAATCTACTGACAGGGACCGCAGAGACTCGGCCTCACTTTTTCCATACTAGTCTCTAAAATTTTCCAATCTTAGCCCACCCCCCCACCCCCCTTTTCCCATACTAGTTTCTTATATAGCCCCCCTCCCCCGCTTTTTAGGGTGCTCCGTGGTCCCTGACTGATGACAATTCAGTTCTATTTAGAACAGTAATAAACAAAGTTCTGTATAAATTAATAATCTAAATTCAAGTGTAGTGAGTTTAATTCATTTGTACTACGTACATTTTTGTTATCAAATCTTTGACACATTTCCATTAATATTCTTTAAGTCTAATGTGCATGAAAACGAGATATCAAAAGACTATATTTTAAACATCACATAGTAGCTGTCCTAATTTGGCTTTAATTATCCATCCGGGCATTGAGTATTAATACTTGAGTATATATTTTTTGTTTTACCAGTTAGGCTTGAGTAATACGCTAATGTGAGTGAAACTCAAAAAAAAAATGTATTCTCAGTGGAATGACAATTGGTTAGAAATGTGAATATAATATTATGTCTGAGTAGATTGACAAACCATAATTGACCAATCAGTAAACTGCTCACATCTTTGGTATTCGTACTGTAAAAAGGACTCTAAAGTAACAAATAGATTGCAAATGCACAGCAAACACTTCCGCACTCCAAGGGGGATCCAGGATTTTTGCTTGGGGGGTTCCAAATTTTGGTTATAATAGGGAGGTTCAGCTGCTGAAATGCCAACCAAAAAAACCCGAGGGGGGTTTGAACCCCAAAAACATAAGGATATATTTTACATTGGATATTTTCTAATTAAGATAGATTCTTGGCATTATATGTGTAGTTCAGTGTTTTTTGAGTAAGGTAAATATATTGTTAGCGTGATAATGGGAAGGTTCCAATTAACTACTGTATCATAAATAAAACGAATACTAAATAGTGATAGAATTTTCACTGAAGGTCACAGAGTTATTCACATATATGAAAACAATAATAATATCAACAATAATTTATTTCCCAGATAACTGATTACTTCGGTGAGCTACTTATCAAAAACTATAAGAAAAAATCACATGAAATAGTCCCCTTCACAGCTCCCTACATTAGCTTGAAAGGTAGCCATGCATTTGCATCGAAGTGAGATGAATAGTGAGCTTGCAATGATAGAGACATGTGAATAATTATTGTCCAAGGTGGTAAAAATAGGTCTCTATTATTGCAAGCTCATCATTGGTCTCGCTTTAATGCAAAAGCATGGCTACCTTTCAAGATGGTGCAGGGAACTGTGGAATATTTAAGAAAAATATTCATTTAGTTTTAGGCACTAGATATTTCCCTCACTTTTCAAATTCACTTGTTCCAGCAGTGTGTTATATGACAGAAAGTGATACAATTTAGACAAGGAGAGTTTTGATACACTTGATGACTGCAAAGTGGTATCTAAAAATTTCAAGTACTTTTAATCATCTATATTTCCCAGAAAATCATTGTAAGCTTTCTCATCCATGAGATCGTCAAGTTCTGATGGGTTCTCAACTTCCATCTTAACTATCCAGCCTGTGAAAAAAACATGGACTTCATTAATAACTCTTAATATAATAATAATAATAATAAGTGGGGTTCAACAGTGGCATTTTTACAGAGTACAGTAGCTACACCTATATCCACTGGATTCCAATTGGAAATAAATAGAAGTTGATTTTTACAGAGGGAGGAAAACCCAGAGAAAAACCCTTGCAGCACAGGAGAGAACCAAGGAGAGAACCAACAAGCAACTTTACTCACAAACAAAACTTAGCCCTGGAATCATACCCAGGTTGCCTTTGTGAGAGGCTAGCACTAGAGCTCTTTGCTACTCCACCCATGCTTCCCCTTCAGTAGCACCATAACCTGAGTTTTCTTGCAACAAAAGTAAAATGCATAACCACAGGGACTATGGAGACGAAATTGTGTTTTTGTCAAGTGAATGTAACATCTAACCTTTTTCATATGGAGACTCGTTTACTAAAGATGGTTTGTCCTCCAATGAAGTGTTAATATCTGAGATTTTTCCAGACAGGGGCGAAAATAAGTCACTAGCAGCCTTGACACTTTCAAGAGCTCCAAACTCAGCTAAGGAAAAAACTTCACATTAGTTTAACATTCACAAATTTATGAAAAAAAAACTTTTAATTTCATTGAACCCCGAGACAACTCCCCTTATGACTAAATCACAAATTGGATTGGAATTTGGAATGTTCAAGGCTTTTACCTCAACTGCTATAGACCTCATTGGCTTGGGTGTAATGTTGTCCCATTTCAGACCATGTATCATTCTCTTGAGAATAAGATTCTTTGTTTGAGTTGTATCCATATTCATGTACTGTATCTTCTCATGCACAACCAGTAAACAATGAAATGATACTCTGGGGAATGACACATGGTCTGAAATGGGACAACATTACACCCAAGCCGATGAGGTCTATTGAATAGTTAGTTTAATTATGTAAGCTAGCAAAACAACAATAAATGGATATCTGGGGGATATACTGCCACAACATCCACACTGGTTACCAAAGGCACATAAAAAATAAAGAAGTAATAAAAGGGGTAAAAAAATTGCAGAACATTTCTTTTCTTTGGTACAACCACATGACTACTTTGTGAGTGGGTGAAAATGCTCTATAACCAAAATTTCATTTTGATTTAAAAAAGCTTATTTGGCAGTGAGCAGTTTCGATCCCGAAATAGATATAGTTATTTCATCAGACATGCTAGTCTTAGTAGCTTAAGGTAGTCTAGGTAAACAAGTAACTTAATACTCGTTAAAATGCATTAGTAATGCAATCAAACCTGTTGTCGTACCAGTAAAGTAGGATAAAAGGTTGTTCAGTACATAGGAAAGGAAAACTCCTGCGCGAAATAAGCAAGCAGGATCAGCTTAGAGATTTGGTGAGTCTTGGAATGTTCATCATCGAGCTCTAGAATACTTGCAAAGGCAACCAAGTGAACGCTCCAAGAGCGTCTAGTTGTTTAGAAAATACAGTGCTGTGCTGCCACTATGAGGTTATATCAAGGTATTTTGAATACCAGTAATTCCATGGAAAGCTAGCCACAAACTGCTATTTTTTCAGTAGACTATATATGATCTAAGTTTACTGTTCGTAGTACCCAATGATGATTCTGTAATTGAATCGAAATATTGAATTGAATCGAAATATTGTACAGTTAAACCATGTTGTGTCTCTTTTACTTAAATATTAAGTTTGAGAACTTCCTTATCGAATATGTTTCTTACTCTTCTTCCTGTTACCCTCTAAAATATAGACTTCATGGCTTCACTTCACTTCACTTCTTCAACATTCAAAAAATATCTATACACTTACAATCCTTATCAAAGTGATCTCCTACTTCAGGCATTTGGACAAACACAATATCCCCAAGCTTTTCCTGTTGAGTGAATAAGAAACATGTTGTTGTTTTGAAACCCTGTCCATGTGAATGAGGATTAAATTGCCCCAATTTCATAATGACATCACAGCTTGTTTACTTGGACAAGATTAATAGAAATTTAGGCTAAATCATCTTTCTTGTTTGGAATATTTAGTGTAGTATTTAGCTGTTATCACTTTCCTTTCCACCATCTCATAAATTTTATTGTGATTTGATTTGTGTTGCTGCTATTTTGTCCCCTCTGGCAACCATGATTCTTATCATTAAAACAAAATATTGTTTTGATGTGATGTCATAGTGATATCCTATTAACTGTGGGTGTTATATCACAGCATGGCACAATCACACAGAACACTATGTTCCATGCTAAGCCTAGGTGAAAGCCCAAAGATCGAATTAGAATTTAATAGAAGTTGATTTTTGCAAGGACACAGAGAAAAACCCTCAAAGCACAGGAGAGAACTGGTCAACAAGCAACTCTACTCACATGACACCAAGCCAGCGTCACTCAAACCCAGGTGTCATTGGTGAGAGGTAAGCAATCAAACTGCTATGCCACCAGTGTGCTCCCCACGAATTGTGCAAATAGTGAGTACTGATCATGTACATGTACATACTTGTGCATAATTCGAGACACCAATAGTTGCTATTCCATTATCCACATCCACCCATTCATGTTCCTTGGTAAATTTCCTATCTGGTAATAACAAAAAAAAAAAATGTTATGTTAGAAGACAACCTTCTTCTAGTTGTTGTTGTTATAATAGTTGCAATAACAACAACAATGACTACAACTAGCTACTTCTATTATCATCTAGATATTAATATTATTATTATTAAATCATCACTATCTAGCATATGATTAGATGCTTCAGGTTTTAGCTGTCCTACATAAATTACTTGTGAATTAGGAAAAAAAACAACATTCTAATTATTCTAAACTACTAACCTTTGAAAAAATGTTTTAGTTACTTGAAGGTCAAGATTTAATTATACTATTTTAGCTAATAATATATATTATCATTCAAATTATTTTTTCTGTCATTTTGATTGGCCGAGAGAACTGCAAATAACTGCCTACAAATAACGGTCTGCTCATGCGCATTACGGTGCAGAGCCATCTTACTGCAAATAACGCTCTGCTCATGCGCAGTAACACTGCATTTGACAATGGCTCGCTTCCCTGAAAAAATGAGCTAAAATGATAAAACAATTATTGAACTCGGTTATCGCAAAATATCGAGATTTATTAGTGTCTTGCAAGCAATTATTTGCCTCTGCCTTCGGCACTAACAAATCACGATATTTTGCTCAACCTCGTCCAATAATTGCTTATTGTTTACTACAATATGTATATATGTGTATGTAAATCTCCTGTTTACTCATATTCATTAATTAATACTATAATAAAGAAGCATCTAGTACTACTCCATCAATGAAATATTCAGTATAATTAATGTTGAAAAGCCCTTACAAAACAATTTTAATCAACAAAGCTAGTACAATATCTATGATTTATATGTCTTCTGAAGAAGCTCTCAAAAAACTCTTCAGAGGTCATCATAACATGAATCAAGATAGCAATTGTTTTGACAAAACCAAGTGAACAAATCTTCAGAATTTCCTTCCTGACACACACACAATTAGATAAGAACTCCTTGTGTGGTTCAGGAAAGGAAAATGTGATCAAAATTATTGGAAATATAGAATTTATAGATATTAGTAAGAGTATTAATACTGTCCATCAAAAGAAACTAAGTGTTTATTTTCTCAATTTAAAGCTTTTCATTTTCCATCATATTTAGAGATATAAGTAACAAAGAAAATATTTTTTCAAAAAAGTTTAAATCTTGAAAATCCATTAAAATTGAGAGGAGTTACGGGAAGTCAAAGTGATCAATCAATCAATCAATATTTTATTTGATAGAGCAGGTTAATCTAAACAATATTTTAAACATTGAGTCGGCAGCCATAGGCTGATGTGGACCTGCTATATAATATTATAATCTATAACATAATTTAGGTAAAATAAGAAATATATTACAACAGTACATTAAGTATGAAAATAACTATACTCTAAAAATTTTTAAAATATGAAAAACTGGTGTTTAAAAAATTTAATCAAAACAAAATCCAAACATACACCTACTTGCGAGAGCGAAGAATTCAGAGGGAATGGGGTACACCAGGAGACAGGAGAAAATCCCAGAGGCTGAGATTATTCCCATGTCCTCCAATGCACCCGCCATCCCCATCACAGCGCTCTCGCAAGCAGGTGTACATATTATATCAATAAATAATAAATACTACTACTAGTCAAATTTATCAGTTTAGTAATAAATAAAACCGTCCTTCTTGCTTGAGATCATAATAGCTTCTTTATTAAATGAGAATTGAAAAATATCCTTGGAAAGCTTTCTTAAGATTGCTTTGAAGCTTTCTTTTTTTCTTTTTTTTCTTTTCTTTTTTTTTTGATCCAGATTTCTATATATTTTGCCACGTTTGCCCAAATTTCAAGATGGCGGACAAAACCGTGAAGTGGCACTTCATAAATAAGATGTTTGTTTTCATAATAAAACGATGGGCACGTGAATATGAAAAAATTGTAAAAATTAGATGAGTCGCAAAACTAGTTAAAACACCTACATTGGTTTTATTTTCAGTCCGACAACTGGTATACATGGCTGCTGATAATTGAAGTTTAAATTTTGAAAATGCATTAAAAATGAGCGGAGTTACGGGAAGTCAAAGTGATCCAGATTTCTATATATTTTGCCGCGTTTGCCCCAATTTCAAGAGGGCGGACGAAACCGTGAAGTGGCTTATTCAACCATGAACTTCAAAGCTAATTAGGGCTCAGAAATGTGTGCACTAGACTTCACGAATATACAGTCAAACAAGTGTTACACGACGAGTCAAATTCACACTCTACCTGCTTTGGTAGTATGACTGGTTTGCCACAGGTAACCCAGTAATGATTCAAAAAATATAATAATAATAATACTTTATTTATATAGCATAAATTCCTAAAGTCCAAATACGCTTCACAATAATATAAACAAACCCAAAATAAACATAATAAAGTAAAGCCTAAACTAAAACGATTATAAAAGTGACTATAAAATAAGGACAGTCATAACATAGTTAATAAAGCTGGAAAAGTGATTAATCTATAGAATAAGCTTGCTTGAAAAGATAAGTTTTTAGCCTTTTCTTGAAGATACAGATGGAACTACTACTTTTTATATCGTAAGGAATACTATTCCAAAGTCTGGGTGCACAGACTGAAAAAGCTCGCAAACCATACGTTTTAAGGTTATATACAGGCTCAGCCAATAAAAGCTTGGAAGAAGATCGCAAGTTGCGACGAGGAACATAGGGTTCCAGTAAAGCTACGAGATAATCTGGTGCCATACCATTAAGTACTTTATATGTTATAAGTAGAATCTTAAAAGTGATACGATAATCAACTGGCAACCAGTGTAATTCCATCAAAATAGGGGTGACGTGATCATACTTATGTGAAAGCGTAATTAATCTAGCTGCACAATTAAATACATTCTGTATTCGTTTAGTCAGATATTGTGGTGAACCATATAAGAGCGCGTTGCGGTTATCTAGACGAGAAATAACAAAAGCATTAATTAATACCTTGGTGGTTTCTAGACTTAAAAATCTCCTTATACGAGATATAGATCTAAGATGGTAAGAAGCTGACTTGCACAGTTCAATGTGTCTATCTAAGCAAAAAGAACTGTCAAAGACAACTCCAATGTTCCTAACACAGTCTGATGGTACGATCATCGAATCACCAACTTGAACTTGAACTGAATCAAGTGATGGTGCGGGACGATGTTTAGCATGAAGAAGCAATAGCTCTGATTTATCTTGATTTAACTTTAGATTGTTAAGCAGCATCCATTTGTCGATGTCATCCAGGCACGCTTCCAATTTAGCACAAGCTTTTTGGATATCACCAGCAACTGATGACTTGAAGGAGATATATATCTGTGTATTGTCAGCATAAAGATGGTACGGTATGTCATGACGACGTAAAATGGAACCCAAAGGAGATACATAAAGCAGATACAGGATAGGACCCAGTACTGAGCCCTGTGGCACACCACAGCTCAAAGGACGACTTGAAGATCTTTCATTTTCAATGCTGACAAACTGTGTTGCAACGAGACAGATACGATTTGAACCATAATAAAGCTTTCCCTCGTATGCCAAAACAGTTGGAGAGTCGAGACAATAGAGTCTGGTAATCAACAGTATCAAAAGCAGCTGATAAATCCAAAAGCAAAAGCATTACACAATAATCATTATCAATAGAACGCAGAATATCATTCTGTACTCTGACTAAGGCTGTTTCAGTACTATGGCGACACTTGTAAGCTGATTGAAAACACTCACTAAGATGATTGGCATCAAGATACGAGTTGAGTTGATGGGCAACAACTTTCTCACAACATTTAGCAATGAATGGTAAATTGGAGATGGGTCTGAAGTTCTTTAACAGCTCATGGTCAAGGGATGACTTCTTAAGTACAGGCCTTACAAGAACCTCCTTCATAGCATCAGGAACAGTAGAAGACTCCATGGAAGAGTTCACAATGTCGGTAATAAATTACTGGAACAGGTAGCAGCAGATCAAAACACTTATTCAAAAGCAGGCCAGGAAGAGGATCCAAAGCACAAGACTTAAAACCAGAAAGACCAAGGAGATCAGACAGATCTTCAGATGTTACTGGCTTAAACTCAGTAAATCGAGAGTTACAATGATGGTCAGCGTCAAGAGGAGAGTCAGAATTACATGTTCTTTTAGCATGAAGACCTTCCTTTATTACGGTTATCTTTTCGGTAAAGTAATCAGCGAACGTAGTAGCAAGTGATGCAGGGTTGACAGAGGTGGGAAGTCGCACTTCGCTATGTTGATGGAGAAGTTTGTTGACTGTAGAGAAAAGCTTCTTGGGATCAGATTGATTTTAAAAATGACATCAGAATAGTAGGCCCTTTTGGCTTCAAATATGCACTTGTTGACATATTTGCATTGTTCAACAAACAATTGACAATCAACAGTTAGACGGGATGCCCTCCAATGGCGTTCCAGGGTTCTTCGTTTCGCTTTCTCCTTATTGATATCTTCAGTATACCAAGCAGCACTTGGATGCAAGGTAAGCATTCGTCGCTTAGTAGGTGCATGTTTATCAAGTATGGAATTTAAGACAGAGTTGTATTGATTTACAGACGTAGATAAATCACTCAGTTTACCAGGATTTAATAGAGGCGAACTAGAAATATCATCACGAAATTGAGATATGTCGATTGAATTCAGCTTGCGGTAAAGGATCTCCTTTCTCTCCAAATTAGGTTTAGGTAAAGAGAGAGTACATCCAACTAGGTAATGGTCAGAGATTGCAGGATCACTTATCTTGAGATCACTACCAGTAGTGATATGTTCATCTGCTCTGGTGATGATTAAATTGAGAGTATGGCCATTTCTGTGAGTAGACTCAGTTACATGTTGCTTCAAATTAAATGACTCCAAAAGCTGAAGAAATCGTATGGCCACAGGATCACCTACATCTTCAACGTGAAAGTTAAAATCACCAACTAAAAGAAGCAATCCAGGTGCTGTTGCAAGATCCTCCAGGAGAAGTGGAAACTCATCAAAAAACTTAGTAATGGAGGACTGATTGGAGCTTGAGGGAGGTGGACGATATATGATAACAATCCTTAAACTTGTAGACGAATGTTTCATTAGCAGATCAGTGAATTCAAAGGATTTGAATTTTCTCTTGATAGAAGATTAGCTCTTAAACTTAAGCAAGTTCTTATAGAGGAGTGCCACACCACCACCCCTCCGGCCTCTTGGTACATTGAATAATTGGTAGCCAGTGGGACAGAGATCACGAATAACATAGGCATCCATATCAGAATCACTCAGCCAGGTCTCGGTCATTGCTAATAAGTCATTGTCATTATCAACAACATGATCCTTTACCAGCGATGACTTATTGCACACAGATCTTGTATTCAGAAGAGCAAAATCAATTGGTTTTGAGGTACAACGCGTAGCAGCGGGAATCAACATTGGTTTGATTAGACAATTGTTATGACAGCTGCGGTCCAGTGAAGTCGGCGAAATTAGCATAAACGGCAAAAAGTAGTCATTTTGAAGTATTAAGTGTCTAATATTTGGATCTAGTTGAGTAGAATAGCAATATCTTCCATAACCTTGTACTGTTGGAATAGGTCTAACGAGTGTCCCATTGTTTGATTGTTTAATTTTGAGAATAGTGTTAAATGAAGTACTGTTCGTTGAAGTGTCAGGATGAATATTTAATAAGTTTCCGTATCTGATGGCGTTTCTTGAAGCAAGGATGTTCTGATTATTTACCTTTCGAGCTGAAGTAATAATAGTTTGAATAAAATAGGCGAACTAGAAATATCATCACGAAATTGAGATATGTCGATTGAATTCAGCTTGCGGTAAAGGATCTCCTTTCTCTCCAAATTAGGTTTAGGTAAAGAGAGAGTACATCCAACTAGGTAATGGTCAGAGATTGCAGGATCACTTATCTTTTTATATACTTATATACTTATCACTATAGTTTTGAGTAAAACGTTTTGGTAAGAATGATTGGTAATGTCAAATAAAAACTTAAGAAAATAACTGAAAATATCTTAAAATTTTGATAAAACGCAAAGCTAGATAAAATGCAGCCAACCAGGGCGCAATTTACATAATTTCCTCCATAAGCTTCATAGTGTCTTCGTTTGATAATGGAAAGAAAACAGCCTGGTTCACAATAGCGACGCAAGCATAATTAAGCACATGACATACACAAGCGCAGATAGAGATGATAACTAGCGGTAAGCTAGTGTGAGCTGCGTCGGTGTTTCTAATGAAACAGTATGGTTAAAAAGTTAAATTTTACACCGTAAAAAATAAGAGAGATCACTTAACTGACGTTTCGGACGCTAGTCCTTCGTCGGAGTAAAAGAGACAAGCGCATTTTTTTTTGGGCAGAACAAAACATTCAGTCATCCTGTCGTTATGCTTATGCTTGCATCGCTAGTGTGAACCAGGCCAGTGGAACCAGACTAACAACATCCATAGTGAATATCTATGCTAATAAATATGCACTAAGATGTTAACGGACAAATTATTTACCTCCCAAAAGATGCCTCGTTAGACTGTACGATCTCGAAGATTGAGCTTGCAGTTTGTTGATACTCCCAGCAGCTGCACTGCGCAAAGTCACAGGAAGAATTCCAACAGCCCTTCTTAGCACAATGCAAGCCATTTTGTGTTCTAAAAAAGCACCCCTTAACACTTTTGTAACCCTTTTTGACTGACCTTCACCTTGATTTAGAAGAAATCAAAGCGCATGCTTCCACAAACCGCTGGGATACTACACAGGGAACCCAACCAAAAGGCTACTGGGTCTGACTACTACGCGGGCGGAGATGGAACACCGAAATAAAAGAGACTGGTATCTAGACAGACCAGTAAGATAACTTCCGTTCTATTAGTCATGTGGTAAAGAACGTGCATTAAAACCTGACGAGAAACAGCTAGTAAAGCCGCGAATTATAATTTTAATTTTAGACAAATTATAGACTACCAGTTTTAAATTGAATGGAAATTAAGAAAAAAAAAACCTTTCAGATGGTATGAAATGGTTGTATTTCGGCATGGGTGTTTTAGTTAGTCGGCCCGTTTTAGTCCCAAGGGGTAGGGGGAGTTACTAGTGGTGGTTCATGGATAGGGAAATTTAAGAAAAATGCGTTAATGGTATCATATTAACCCGGGGGGGGGGGGGGGGGGTACTACCACGCCAACTTGGGTGGGGGTGTACCGCCAGGTCCTCAAAACCCTGACCCTATCCCAGACCTAGAATTTTGATTTCATATACCCTACCCCAGACTAAACCTAAGAATTGTAAACCCTATCTCAGACTAAACTCAATAGATTTCAATAACTATTTGGCAATTGTTTAATGAATTTAAATCGTTTTTTTTTTTTTTTTTTTTTTTTTGTGCAGGCAGAAAACGTAGCCTACCAGGCTAAAACAACTAAAACATAACCCTATCCCAGAAAAAATGTCAAAAAGATACCCTATTCCAGACAAAAACCTTACCCTTCCCCAGACAAATTGTAAAAAAATGATACCCTACCCCAGACCTAAAAGCCAAAAAACCATACCCTATCGGGCGGCACATACCCGTATAGCAAATATAGGGGAGTACCCCCCCCCCCCCCCCAAACCGGGCATATTAAGGGGAAAGTACTGTACTCACTATGGACATTGAAAATGAGATGCCATTTTTTTTGCGTAGTCGACATTCAAACAACTAGCATAGAAAAAACTCAGAGTGAATAATCAACTCAATATTCGAATAATGAAATCAGTAATGGAGCCCCATGGAGCCTAGGTGAGGCTTTCTGGGTGGTTTTGACTGTAAGCCAAATTTGGGCTCCCTGTGGAGTCGGACTCAAAGTAAAGGGGAGGGCTAACATCCCCCTTCGCTCCTTCTTGCTTTACAATTAGTTATTTTTCCTTGTCTCTGTAAGATCGCAGTAGGAGTGCTAAAATAAACTCTTATGATATGTCAACATTTTTATTATGATTTTATTTTATCTTTATTTTTGAAATTTTGGGCTGCCTGTGTTGTAGAGGACTTGATAAGCGCATGCCTTTTTTAAAAACTGCTGACCAGTAGTGATTCGAACAAGCATGGCTGACGCCGAATTTTAACATTTTCCCAAAAATATTACACTTAAAAAAGCCTAATCTTACATTATTTTTTAACGTGTACCAAGAATATATATACTAATATTCACCAACGTTCTTAATTTGGAACTTTATACACAAAAAGGTAAGAAAATTCACCTTCATGTTTGACGTAACCAGAGCGTCTTGTAAGATGTCAGTCGAACAAACACGCGCGTTTATTGAATTGCCTGCAGATGTATTTTTATGCTGCGTATCTTAAACTACTCCTTGTAATATTCAGGTTATTATTTGAAGGCAAAGAGATCCTGACAGTGATAGAAATTCTCATTAGTTTGTGAAATAATTCTGTTTGTATTCAAGTGAACGTTGTGCAGACGTCTCAAAACACGTGTAATGATTATCGAATATAAGCTAACTATGATAATCTTAGAACTAACACTTGTGATTAATAAACATAGGCTTATATTGCCTGCACGGTTGGTTTTACTAATCAAAACTTGTGTCAAAATGCTAGGGGAGGGGTGGTACTGTAGGTAATGCTGCTAGATAGTCTGAGAGTAGATAGTCTGCAGTTTACGAGAAGCAGGTCGTAGCGTAAGAAATGCTTTGAAAAGTTTTACGAGTGATTTAGCTGCCCCTCAAAGTTAGAAGATGTTCAATTCTATTGAATTTTTAAAGTCTGCTTAAGTATTTTTCAAAAACTTCTTGTAATTTGTATATATGTACCTGCGCCAATGCTGAGGGTTGTTTTGGTGTTTTTCTAATCTGTTATATATTATTGAAAATCACAGTAAAATAATTTAAAAACTCCTACTCTTAGGTCACCATGCATATGTACGCTCTCACCCTTCAACGTGCAACAGCCATCAACTCATCCATCTATGGCAACTTTTCTGGTACCAAACAACAAGAAATCATTGTCGCAAGAGGGAAATCACTTGAGCTGCTGAGAGCAGATCCAAACACAGGCAAAGTATTTCCTGTCCTTGCTGTGGAGATGTTTGGTATTGTACGGGATTTGATCTCCTTTAGACTCACTGGAGGCTCCAAAGGTTTGTATACACATGCTGTCTCAAATAAGAAATAATGTTCTGGTATTCTTAATGGTTGGGATCCCTGTGTTTATTAACTATTTACGTAAGTTACCTGTGCAATTTACCATCCTTCCCAAGAGAATGAAATAATTAACACTTATTGAATAATAATAATAATTCCAGTCAATAAGTGTTTTGTTGTATACAAACTGTCAAAGGACACAAAAAAATATTCTATTTTTTTAATTATTTGACATTAAAAACTTAGAAAAAGTTAGGTTAATGGTGAAATCACTTCCAGTTTTGTTATTTCCCAGTAGATAACATATTATTGCCGCTGAGAGCCGTTGCCTGGGAAATATCGAAACATGTTCATGTTAACAGAGTTAACTCAGAGTATGAGAAAAAGGGACTTTGACACTTTGGTATATAACAATTAGCACTTATTTACCAGGTCTGAGGACTGAATGTTGTGTGCCCTTGAGATGTTGTTTCCTGAGGCGAAGCTGTTCTGACCGCTCTGACTGATCAGAACAAAAAAATAAACAATCCTATTCTCTAAATATCGAACAATGAAGAGTTACCATACAAGGGATGTAACAGTAAGGTTGAGTGGATTAAAACTTCTATTTTGCAGATTATATTGTTGTTGGAAGTGATTCTGGCAGGATTGTCATTCTTGAATACATCCCAGCTAAAAATGTTTTTGAAAAGGTTAGTAGAATTGATCATATTTTGTCATGTAAAATGGATGTTTACCATTTCTGATCATATGGCCTTGCCTTAACTATTATTTTTTTGCCATTTTTTTCCTACTAAGAAGGTGTATTCAATAATATTGATATAACTTACTATATAACCATACTATTTGTAATTTAGGTCCACCAAGAAACATTTGGAAAAAGTGGATGTAGAAGGATTGTACCTGGACAGTACCTGGCAGTTGACCCTAAAGGAAGAGCGATAATGATTGGTATGTCTGATCATGATTATTCATCATCCATCAATGGTCTTTAGGGATCATTCATAATTTATTGGTGGTGGTGGTTTGGGGGGGGGGGGGGGGAGGGGTGCTATGTTAATTCTCCCTTGAGCCTAATACTTTTTGACCCTCCCCCCCCCCAGAATTGAAGAAAATAATCAATATGAATATAAAATGTAGTCCCCCTCCCAAAAAAATCCTCATTGTCATGGGTTTCACTTGACATCATTTCCTTTGTAGTGATGAATACATGTGTTTGACCACCGTTTGCAGCAGATAATGAGATTATAACTCAGCAATTGATTTATTCATTCATAATAGTAATTCATTCATTCATTCCCTGTGTATTACTGTATCTAAACATATTTATTTTCCCTTTTAAGGTGCTATTGAAAAACAAAAGCTTGTCTACATCATGAACAGAGATTCCTCAGCACGTCTTACTATTTCTTCACCTCTAGAGGCTCATAAATCACATACTCTAGTCTATAATACTGTTGGAGTAGATGTAGGATTTGAAAACCCAATGTTTGCCTGTCTAGAAATCGATTATGAGGTCAGTGCTAATTTGTTCATGTTTTACAGCTTCACATTAGGTTCTAGCTAAAGGAGTACTTTATTTTTTTAGTTCTTTTTTATAAGCTATGCCACATAGGCTGGGGAAACACCACAGAGCAAAGCTCTACTACAGGGACCCAAGTACTTCTAGTGTAGATTTTTATGAACTTAAACCATCATATAATTGTGTACCTGCAATCTTGTACCATGTGGGAGGGGTTGATTGCAATATTATTCTTCCTATATGGAGGGATTGATATTTTTGCTGCTGAATATTGTGGTATCGATACCCATGTGAGGTGGTGTAACATACATTCTATTCTAACCCCACCCCACCCCACCTCACTGGAGGTACCATATTATGAGAGCTAAATATTGACTTTATTGATTTGGCAGTGAACAAGTGATTAACAGTATTGTCAGTAGTATTTGACAGTCTTTGTTTTTTTATAGGAAGCTGACACTGATCCAACTGGTGAAGCAGCACAGACAACACCTCAAACATTAACATTTTATGAACTTGACCTGGGACTGAACCATGTTGTTAGAAAATACAGTGAACCTTTAGAAGAACATGGGAATTTGCTTATTGCAGGTGAGTTAGACTGTTAACCCACAAAGCAACAAAGCACAGGAAACCACCCATGCAGTGTTGCATGTGTCATCAAGTAAGATAGATACGTGTTCGACTTTTGCAACATTGTGTGTGACGGATTTCACCAATTGCAAGCAACATTGCATGATGGTCACACCTTTAGCAGTGCACACCACACAGTACTTACCACATTCCAGTCAAAGATTTTTTTGTTCAAACAATGAAGATAAAATATTGAATATTAGTAACAAAATGGGCTTAAGCAGTAACAAAATGGGCTTACTAACTTACTAATAATTGTAGCTCTTCTTCTATTGAATCCACTTGGGAATTTGGAAATTAGAAATTACAGCTATTTAAAGTACTTTTGTCTGTTGTTTGTTGTTTAGTACCTGGTGGAAGTGATGGTCCTAGTGGTGTCTTGGTCTGCTCTGAAAATTACATAACTTACAAGAACTTTGGAGATCAACCTGATATCAGAATGCCAATCCCAAGAAGAAAGGTAGTTTGTGCCTCTTTGAAAAACCTTGAACTCAAAGCTGAATAATAACTGAACTTTTTACAGAGTAGCTATTCATCCACTGAATTCCAATTAGAAATTAGAAGTTAATTTATGATATCAATAATTGTTTAATAAACCTTGTTTGTTGATTGCAGTATGATCTTGATGACCCTGAACGAGGCATGATATTTGTATGCAGTGCTACACACAAGACAAAGGTCAGATATTGCTTATATATTCACTGAATCTATCCTCTCTACTTCAAGGTTCCCCCCCTGGAATCTTTGCCTGTATCCCCTGTGTGTGTGTGTGTGAGTGTGTGTGTGCGTGCGTGCGTGCGTGGTGCGTGTTTGTGGGAGGAGGGAGTAGGCAGGATTTAAGAGGTCATGAAAACTAGAATGGGACAGTGATAGAGATTATCAGCCTTAGCACCATTCCTCATCACTGATTTAATTTTTTTAAATGTTTTTTTTTTCTGCAGTCAATGTTTTTCTTTTTGATCCAAACTGAGCAAGGAGACATCTTCAAAGTCACCATGGAAACAGATGAGGACATGGTAAGGAATATACCTGTTGTGCTATGGTGTAATGTTTGTACATATCAGATCATGTCTGTCTCTCATTAATGCAGCAAGTCAACCCCCATTTTGATTGGATAGGCAATGCTCTCAGTTATCATCATTGGTTCACTGGACATTATTATTTCAAAACCATGATGATGCCGTGTGCTAGGACTTAATATGGTCATAAAATTCTCCTTTCCCTGTTTTGTGGTCTTGTCTCGTAATTTACACTGACAGGAACTGTTTGTTGTGTTGTCTAGGTAACAGAACTTCGCATGAAGTACTTTGACACTGTACCAGTTGCTACCAGTATGTGTGTCTTGAAGACTGGCTTTCTCTTTACAGCATCAGAGTTTGGGAATCAGTAAGTGTTTGTTACACAATCAAGTTAGAGTTCATCTATAGATAATGTAATAACATTTAAAACAATCCAGCATGAGTCTAAGTAATAGCAAGACAATTGCCGCTAATGAACTGAACAGAAGAAAGTAAGCAAGGGATTTTGGTAGTATAGGTTAATGACACCATAATGCGAATATCCTATTAATGTCGTTAAGATATGATAACTAGTGGTAAGCTAGTGTGGGCTGCGTCAGTGTTTCTAATGAAACAGTTGTGATAAAAAGTTAAATTTTACACAGAAGAGAGATCACTTACTGACATTTCAGACATTAGTCCTTCGTCGGAGTAAAAGAGCCAACAAACTCAAGCATGGTGTTGTTGTTGTTGTTAACATTATTACCAGTATTATTATTTCATTTATTTCATCAACCACTTTCTATGTCGTTTGCTATTAATGTATTCTATTCTGTTCCTATATTGATTATACTGTACGTCAAATAGGATGTTAAAATTCCTCTTTTTTTCTTCAGCTATCTGTATCAGATTGCTCATCTGGGTGACGATGATGAAGAGATTGAGTTTTCCAGTACAATGGAGCTGGAAGAAGGAACCACTTTCTTCTTTACTCCTCGTGGACTCAAGAATCTTGTCCTGGTTGATGAGATTGAAAGTTTAGCACCAATCATGTCTTGCCAAGTGAGTTTATACCAGAGAAAAGTGGTGAAAAGCTACACCCATTCTCAGTAACATTTGCAGGATCATTCTTTTGATTTTTAGGTAAAGTAGGTTTTAGTTGGCATCAGTCAAGGCATATTTAAGGCAATGTTGGGGAACACAAAGTTTTCAAGAGCACTTGCCTATGTAAAACACCTTGGATTGATGTCCACCAAAATATACTTTGTTCCAACAGCAGATTGTAAGCTTCAGCACATGTTATTGAGAGCAAGTGTAATGTTTTTTCTGTGCCTTAAATGATAAGGAAGTATGGATGGTATAACAGTGAGAGTACTTGCCTCTCACCAATGCACCCTAGGTTCAAGTCCCACCATGCTTGAGTTTGTTGGCTCTCTTGTGCCTCAAAGGATTTTACTTCAGGTTCTCTTGTTTTTCACCCTCAGCAAAATTCAATTTCTAAATCTAATTCAATCTAGAAGGGCCTAGAAAATTACTTTGTGTAACTCTATTATTCATAAAAAAATCATTCTTTTTATCTGCATGACTGTGTATGTGTTTTTATTATATGGCAAGGTAATCTTATGCGCTATGATTGGTCAATTTGCAGTCCATAACTTACGGTATGGACCGAAAATCAAAATTGTCTCTCCAAGCGTTGTTATATAATAAATATCTTATTAACCTCGTTTGCTCGGTCCGTACTGTAAGTTATGGATCCTTGTTTTTTCCACTTTTTTATGGCCCATGCGCTACATGCTTGGGCCATAAGTCAGTGGAAAACACTGGGTCCATAACTTACAGTACGGACCTCAAACTCAGTTAATAAGAGCTATATATTTGCCCTAGCATGTTCTTATGAGACTCAAACTCTTCACATAAGATTTACAAAACTTGACCTCCATGTGTGTTTGATATTGAACAGATTGCTGATCTTGCAAATGAAGACACTCCACAATTATTCACTCTCTGTGGGCGTGGCCCCAGGTCATCTTTACGTGTACTCCGCCATGGTCTAGAGGTGAGCAAAACTATGTTAAGACCCATAGAATAGACGTCTTTACATTGGAAGTAATGTTTTCCCATTTCAGACCCCGTCATTCTCTTGAGAATAAGATTCTTTGTTTGAGATGTATCCATATTAATGTGTCTTCTCGTGTGCAACCATTAAACAAACAACAGATACTCTAGGGAATGATAGTACACACTAGTTGAAATAGGAAAACATGCCCAAGCTAAAGTGTTCTAATCTAATTACAAGCTTGCCTCCTTTTCTCCAATTTTTCGTGCACAGTGCTAGCTAGCTGCAGATGTCTTATTTAAATGCTGGAATCCAAAGAATGACCATCCTGTTCTGTTATAAAACTATTCTTTATATTCTTTACTGAAAGTAAAAAAGTGGTATTTTTCACAAAATCTACCTTTACTGTTTACTAACTTACCTTTACTCTGCATTCATTGATAACTACAGGTATCTGAAATGGCTGTGTCTGAGTTGCCAGGCAACCCCAATGCTGTATGGACAGTAAAACATACCAGCTCAGGTCAGTGAAAATGTCAGAATTACTTGTAATTTTAATTTTCACTTAATTGTCACTGCAACCAGACTGTCTCTCATTCAAATCCTGCCTGGAGAGCTCAGAATTTTTTCTGAGCAATATTAGTTTGAGAAAACAGTGTTTACTTCATTCTTTTTAATAATTTTTTTTTCATATTCATTTATTCTTATTGCTTATATATTTTTCTGCAGATGAGTTTGATGCCTACATTGTAGTGTCTTTCATTAATGCTACCTTGGTATTGTCCATCGGTGAGACAGTAGAGGAGGTCACAGACAGTGGATTCCTTGGAACCACACCCACATTGTCGTGTTCTCAGCTGGGTGAAGATGCACTTTTACAGGTAGGCATCAGATATTTCTACCCTTACACAGGGTTGGTATGGAATTTCAAGCAAGATATACTCTTGAAATTACTTAACTGTTAGCACCCCCAAAGAAAAGATTGATTGTGTATTGAATTTCGGTAAACTCACTTGCCCATTTGGAGCACTCCAATAATTGGTCACATGAACTCACGTGATCATTTGAAGTGCTCCAAATGATTTCAGTAGTATGCCAGTAGTTGTTTTGAAATCAAAGGATTGCTGTGGTATCTCCTTAAAATCTTGCAATTTTCACTGAATTTTTTCTGCAGATCTACCCTGATGGAATTCGCCACATCAGAGCAGATAAGCGTGTCAACGAATGGAAGACTCCTGGTAAGAAAGCCATCGTCAGGTGTGCCGTAAATCTGAGACAGGTTGTTATTGCCCTTACTGGTGGAGAGGTGGTCTATTTCGAAATGGACCAATCTGGACAGCTTAATGAATACACAGAGCGTAAAGAGATGTCATCAGATGTACAGTGCATGGCTTTGGGGCCTATACTTCATGGAGAATTGAGATCAAGGTTTTTGGCCATAGGTCTCAGTGATAACACAGTCAGGATCATATCTCTTGACCCACAGGTAATAGATTCTTCTTTCTTTGCACATTTTCATCATTTTACCATGCTAACACTCTGACCAGGATGGCTTTTGCAAAGTTAACCAATCATAATATAGGACCAAAACTAGGGCCAATCAGAAGATGGCACAACCAATATAATTTTGACAGGTTTCGAAATTCGTTTTCAAAGTAATCATCTAAACAATGCTTGAGGCATTGAACCCTACAAGCAAAACGAGGCAAAAATTACAAGGCATTTCTAAAAAAACTTGTACCAAGTCGTCCCAGATCTGTAGATATGGTGCTGTAGAATCAATTTTAACATTGTTGAGTAGTGAACTGAGTAGCATTTCTATGAAAATCTTATTATTATTATTGCCGAAAGGTACATTATTATATTCCTTCTAATAAATGTATTAAGTGATCCATGTGTTTGTACCATACATGAAGTACCATATGACTAAAGCCTCCCAGTCATAGCTGAATATTAATATATTGAACGTGGCCTCTTAAAGTCTTCTTCCTCATAATTCTTCCAGGACTGTCTCACACCACTCAGTATGCAAGCTCTACCAGCCACACCTGAATCTCTGTGTATCGTAGAGATGGGAGGTGTAGAGGGAGAAGCCGAAGGTGCAAGTCTTGGAGGGCTGTTCCTTAGCATTGGATTATCGGTATGATATTAAATATTATTAATTATTGATTATCTTATCTAGCCTCTCTAATATGGCATGTCTTCTAAACGATGGAGATAAGTGTCTGTATGGACAAGGTCTGTTCACTGAGTCCAAAGTATCCATAATAGACCTCTTTACCTTGGGTGTAATGTTTTCCCATTTCATCCATGTTCATGTGTCTTCTCATGTGCAACCGTGAAATAAAGAGATGATACTTTAGGGAATGACACTTGGTCTGAAAATTGAAGATGTTATGCCCAAGGCAAAAAGGTTTATAGTCATAGAGCAGTTTATACAGAGAGGTTCAACCTTTGCATTTTTTTTCCCTTTTATATCTTATGAGTTATGGTTTTCATATACAAGTATGATTAACTAAAATAACTTCTGAGCTGGCTTTGGTCAGACCACTTATATCTCCAGATCAAGCTGAAATGAGACATTGCAATTTGGTCAATCCTCACTTGAGGAATTTAGATCTAACATGCAATACACATTATTATTTTGAATTTGTGAAATGCGCCGTGTTTCCTTGATTAAAGACCTGTGTAATCATGGTCTTTAATCATTTTAGTGTCTAAATATCCACAAATACCAACAGAATGCACAACTTCAACAATACAAACACTTTGAAATTCCATGGACTTTCACCAGGAAGCATGAATATTCTACACAAAATCAAGGCAATAGAGAAATTTCTTGATATGCAGAAGAAGATTTAATATATTTAGTACCTAAGTATATTTCTCTTTCAGAATGGAGTACTTCTGCGAACGGTGCTTGATAGTGTTACAGGAGATCTGTCCGATACAAGAACAAGGTAGGAATTGTGCATCATGTGCATTTTTGCTTTACCCTAATGGTTGCTTGAGGAATTTGCTGTTTGCGAGGTTTGTGAGATTGCTAGTGCTAGCTAATTGCTCCTGCAGTTTTTGCTCTCTTTATCCCATCCTCTTTTACTTGGTTCCAGGGTGACCTGTGGCTTAGCTGCCATGGAAACCTCCTTTCTTGCTTGTTGATTGCCTTTGCAAACAGTGGCAAATGATGGTAATTTAAAGTAAAAGTTAGTTGGTCATAACGAAGTCACATATGCATGTTGTACAGGATTGCTCTGTGGTCTGACTTAGTGTCCTCAGAGCCCAGAGACATGCTAGAGCAACAGTCCCATGACCATCTTCTTCGTACGTCATGATTTATGTACCTGGACGCTGATGTGGGACAACAATGTTTTTATAAAATATCTGTTATAATTCATACTTCCTGATTTGTCAGGGGGGCATGCTTTATAAAAGCACATGGTATTTCGTCATTCATCTCCCAAAAACAATAGATTTGCCACAGTTTTCCTGATTTATATCCTTAATATAACTATGATAGCAAAAATCATTTATTATATATCTTTGTACTTTAGATATCTTGGCTCCAAACCTGTTAAACTATTCAAGGTTCAGATGCATGGCATGGACTCGGTGAGTACTCTTGTAGTTTTCTTGTTTTATTCTTTTTTTTTATTTCTAGCAATACTATGTGGGCGGAGAGGGGGGGGGGGAGGTTCCAATACATGTATATATAGGATACCTGACTTTGACTAGTCTAGTTTTTCTAAAGCTACTTCAGGTCTCCTAACACCAACTTTTATTGCGATCGTTATGTATTATTAGGTAATTAATTTAGCTACGATATTTGTTTTCTGCTCATTATTTTATTACTACTACTATTTATTGTAAATATCACACCATCAGTAACTAATTATTAGTTACTGATGGTGTGATAAAAACTTTGACTTGACTTGGCTTCACAATAATTAGAATTAGACCAACAGAACATGACAGACATTGTTTTAGCCAAAGCATTTTTGCCAGACTCATGGTAGAAACACACATACCATACATTTCATGCTGTATCCAAGTATTTACCACTGTTTTCACTGCTACTGTATGTGCTGGTCAAGACAACAATCATGACAGGGAAATCAGTGTATTGCCCAATTTCCATGTCACAACTTCCTGTTGTCTTGATCAGCACGTAGTAATGATCTCCCAGGTTATAAGCACACCTATGGTATCTTGTGTTCATGGTTGATGAAACATCAAAGATTGTTTTGAAAAAATAAAAGAAAGTAATAACTGCTTTCTTTCTCATCCCAAACTCTTTTTCTTTCAACCATCATTTAACAGTATGTCTATTGGTTGCAGGTTCTTGCTATGTCCAGTCGATCGTGGCTCAGCTATACCCATCAGAGTCGTGTTCATCTGACACCTCTTTCTTATGAGTCCCTTGAACATGCATCTGGGTTTGCTTCAGAACAGTGTCCTGAAGGTATCGTTGCTATATCCTCCAACACTCTCAGGTTAGTTTGTTTATGGTGGTCAAGACCTGCAGTTACTCTACCCTGGAATACGGAGGGTATTTGTTCTCATTCTGACATTTTGTTGTTTTGACACCTTTGGTAATTGCCAAAACCTACATGTACCTAAAGCAAATTTGAACCTTTAGAGAACCGGGTACAGTTTCTTAAAAAATACTATAAAAACTGTGTCAATCACCAGTATCCACTGGATGTACGTTAGCACCCTTCCTATAATTATTAGGGTGTAGGCACTACAATCAAAAGATGAAAAGATGGCGAAAATTGATTGTTCTGGCATGGATTCTGCCCAGTTGATTGATACCTAAAGCTGGTATGAGCCACACTTGATTTTTTTCATGGATGTCAGTCAAAGATGGACTCCTTTCATTCATTTCTCACTGAATTTATTTTTATTTTCAGAATTTTGGCTTTAGAAAAACTAGGTGCAGTTTTCAACCAGGTGGCTACACCTCTGAGATGCACCCCTCGCAAGTTTGTAATCCACTCACCTAGCAACAGCCTCATCATCATAGAAACAGACCATAACTCGTACACTGATACATCCAAGGAAGAGAAAAAACAGCAGTTAGCTGAGGTAAGCTTAATGTTTTGTTTTAAATAGCTAGAGAAGGAAGAAAGGACAGACAAGGGTGATGTAGTGGTAGTGCACTTGCCTCTCACCTCTGGGATCTTGGGTTGGATTCCTGGACTCAACATCACATACATTAGGGAATCAAGTGTGGGGTAGGTGGTAATGCACTTGCTTCTCACCTCTAAGGTCTTGGGTTGGATTCCTGGACTCCACATCACATACATTAGGGAATCAAAGGTGGTGTAGGTGGTAGTGCACTTGCCTCTCACCTCTAGGGTCTTGGGTTGGATTCCTGGACTCAGCGTCACATGGGAGTAGAGTTGTTAGGTCTCTCCCTTGATCCCTTGATTCAAGGGTTTTTTCTGGGCTCTCTGGTTTTCATTTTAAGATGTTGGTATGTTGTTTTCCAGGAAATGGTAGAAACGGCTGGTGACGAAGAGAAAGAAATGAAAGCACAGATGGCAGCTGAGTTCTTGAACGAAGAGTTGGCTGAACAGCAGTTCGGTTCTCCTAAAGCTGGAAATGGCATGTGGGCGTCTGTTATACGAGTCCTTGATCCCATTAAGGTTAGATGATATGGATAATACACCTCTTTACCTCGGTTGTGATGTTTTGAAACACGTGTCATTCTCTTGAGTATCATTTCTTTGTTTGGATGCAAATGCAACAAAGAATCCTATTCTTAAAGGAATGACACTTGCTCTGAAATGGGCAAAACCAACACCCAAGGTGTTGGACAGATTAAAAGCATCACGTTTTTTTCTTCCCACAAATGGCAAACATGATCACATTATAATCGTTTCCCTGTATTATACTTTACTGTTGGCAAACCTCACAAAAGAGAAATATTTATTTGTTTATTTATTCGATTTTTTAAAATTCTTTTTCTCTAAATCTGAAGAATTCTGACATTTAACATTTGCTATAAATGAGATGCTTAAAGTCTATATAATATCTCACAACGTAACTGAGCTCTAATGCACACCCTGATTGGTCAAAATGCAATTTAAAATGAGAGTATCTAAAATGTGAATGAATTTGTGCTTTCATACAAAAAATAAGCTAGTGTTTTCGTTAATTTGTGCAATAAATATTGTTATTCTATAAAAAAGTTTTTTGTTGTTGCGTTGTGGTTTCCTTTGGACCCAAGTATGACCAGTTACATCATACCCAACCTCCATGTGCATGTTGTACAGGATTGCTCTGTGGACTGACTTGATATCCTCAGAGCCCAGATACATGCTAGAGCAAAGATCCTTCAACGATCGTCCTTATATGATATGATATATTTGGATGCTGACGTGGGATGATAAGACAGTCTACATACACTGAATATTGTTTTTGCACTGTCAACTTTTAAGGCAATAACTACTATGCTTACAGTCAAATACTCATAAACAAGGCTAATGGGTAAAAAACTATTGTTTACTGCAGGGAGAAACAGTGGATGTGGTACAACTTGATCAGAATGAAGCAGCTATCAGGTATGTGTTAAGAAATTAATGAAGGATGAAGCCAAACAGATTACTAAAGAGAGCTATGGGCTCAAACTCTGGCTGGAGCAACACCAACAGCATAAATAACTAAGGGTGCTTTCCTTTTAATTTCATTCCTAAATGGTTAGACGTTCACGTGTCAGATAACCACAATGAAAATCAGCACTGCCTTCTTGGCATTCTAACAGACCTCGCATCACACCCACTACCACTACATTCCATGTTCACAACACACAACACTCAACTCACATGTTGATTTTTATGGAGGGAGGAAAACAAGAGAACCTCGAGAAAAACCCTCATGGCAAGGGAGAGAACAACACATCAAACCAACTCAACTCACATAATATGCGGTTCAGTCAAGAACCAAACACGTATGCCACCAATGCCACCTAGTGTTCTCAATGACGCTGGAATTTTAGAACAAATATACCCAATAAAGCATAAGCATGTTGTACAGGATTGCTCTGTGGACTGACTTGATATCCTCAGAGCCCAGAGACATGCTAGAGCAAAGATCCTTCAACGATCGTCCTCATATGGTAGGATATATTTGGACGCTGACGTGGGATGACAGTTGTGTTTACGTTCTTATTTGGTTCGCATCTCCTAGTATTGCTCTTTGGGACCCACAGGGAAAAGACTGCGCATGACTGAAAGATTGGCGGGAAAATGTCGGTTGATATGAAAAACGCATGTGCAATTTTTTTTCCAATTTTATCAATACCTTGAAACAAACTCTTAAGTCAGGGCACCATTAACTCACAGATCAAATTGGAATGTTAGGTTTTACGGGGGGAGGAAACCCAGAGAACCCCAAAAAAACCCCTTGAATCAAGGGAATTACCTAACAAACTCTATTCACATTTGATGTTGATTCCGTAGTTAAACATCATGACTAGCATTACTAATTTTCTTATTGTACATATTATTTTCAGTGTGTGCGCGTTATCATTCAGCTGTCGACCAGAAGAATCATTTGTCATTGTTGGAACAGCTAAGGATATGACCCTGAACCCTCGTTCCTGTGCAGCAGGTTATCTACATGCCTACAAAATGGTTGAGCAACCAGATGGTACTTACAAACTGGAGTTTCAACACAAGGTTAGGATTGTGATCGAATCTCCTCTGAGGATAGTTTGCTAGAGATAGTTAAGTGCCAGTGGTGTGCGCTGCTAATGCGCTACTATAGTCATGGGTCCTCGTACCCACTATGGTCATGGGTCCTCATATCCACTGTGGTCATGGGTCCTCGTACCCACTGTGGTCATGGGTCCTCGTACCCACTGTGGTCATGGGTCCTCATATCCACTGTGGTCATGGGTCCTCGTACCCACTGTGGTCATGGGTCCTCATACCCACTGTGGTCATGGGTCCTCATACCCACTGTGGTCATGGGTCCTCATATCCACTGTGGTCATGGGTCCTCGTACCCACTGTGGTCATGGGTCCTCATACCCACTGTGGTCATGGGTCCTCATATCCACTGTGGTCATGGGTCCTCGTACCCACTGTGGTCATGGGTCCTCATACCCACTGTGGTCATGGGTCCTCATACCCACTGTGGTCATGGGTCCTCATACCCACTGTGGTCATGGGTCCTCATATCCACTTACCCACTGTGGTCATGGGTCCTCATACCCACTGTGGTCGTGGGTCCTCATACCCACTGTGGTCGTGGGTCCTCATACCCACTGTGGTCATGGGTCCTCATACCCACTGTAGCCATGGGTCCTCATACCCACTGTGATCATGGGTCCTCATACCCACTGTGGTCATGGGTCCTCATGCCCGCTATTATAGGTTTTCTGCTGGTTTTCCAGGTTTCCTTTTTTCCCTCAAAAATAAACTTTTACATTCTAAAGCAATTAGGACCTTGACAATTGGGCTTATATACTGGTTAGGTTCCTCGTCTATCCACCACACGAGTGGTAAATTCCATTCATAGCCTGAGTATCTGACTGACTGAAAATTAGGCATTAGACGAGGTGCAATATTTATTAGTATTGATGTAATTTTCTTCACAGACTGAAGTAGACGATGTACCTGGTGCCCTCGAACCTTTTCAGGTAGGTTGATTACGCCTGTCTGTCTGTTTTTCTTCCATTCCTCTCTTTTGCTACCCTTTATTTCTCTTCCCTCCCTCCCTTCCCTTCTTTACTTTCTTTTACTCCCCTTTCCTTCTCTGCACTTGATTTTAATGTTGACCTGTTTTTCTTTTTTCTTGTCTAACCTTTCTACTGTTGTGTATTGCAGGGTCGATTGTTAGTTGGGATTGGGCGGCTGCTACGAGTATACGACCTCGGCAAGAAGAAAATGCTCAGGAAATGCGAAAATAAGGTAAGAATGCCTCTGCATTCAACAATATCTCACGCGCGCAGATTCAGTCGTGCATTCCTTAATGGTTGCAATCTCTTTTTATCTCTTGATCTGCACTAGAAACTACCTAACTTCATATTGGAAATCAAGAGCATGGGTACGCGAATCGTAGTCAGTGACGTGCAAGACTCTGTGCATTTGGTCAAATACAAACCCAGGGACAACCACCTTGTCATATTCGCTGATGACGTCAATCCAAGGTAAGATTGCGTGACCCTGCGTGACTAGTATTACATGTTTCATTACATTCCTTATATGGGTCTCTTGATCTTCACTATGGATAAAATCAATCTAAAGGACTGTAGCGGGATCTTAACAAAGTTGCGAAAAATGCAGGGAATTTTCTATATTTTGGTTGGAAAGTTTGTCTGTTTGTTTGCCCGCTCGATTGTTTGTTTGTTGCCTGCGCGCGTTTTTTTCTTTTTTTCTTTTTTGGTCGATTCCCTCTAAATTTTCGCCAAAACGAAAGATAAACCGAGTCAAAACAGGTTACAACCTGTAAAACAAGATTAACCGGTAAGACAGGAAAAAACCTCGCTATAGCTGACGCACTTATCCCTTCATCAAAAAATTCCAGAAAAATCTTATCTACTTTATCTCCTGTAGCGGTAGCTCTTTAGCCCTCGTATCTCTCTTATATTATAATCTAATCTTATACTCCATTACATATACAAAATATAACAGTATTAAAAGCATCATTATTTTACTAATGGTTTAAATGAAGGTTATCGTAAATTTGTCTTTCACAATGGCCCGCCAGCATATAGTATTATGCTAGTTACAATAACTATTAAAAACGCAACACTCAAATCAAGATATATTTTTCCATTGAACTATTCACTTCAGGTAGAAGCAGTTTCTAGTTTTTGGGTCAGATAAAAATAGTAACCTTTTGTTAATAAGTTTTGATCACAGATTTTGATTGAAAACTGAATGGACGGGAGATAAAAGAAACTAATGGTAGTCACAGGACTCTGTAATCACAAGTGAAATACATTCTTTTTACCAACTGAATAATCCATTTTTGCGCGGAAACAAAAAAATCGATAGGTATATTTTGATATGATCTTCCATCTTAAACCTTTTAAAAAACGGCGACCACTTGATTATTATATTAAATGTCAAAAATTAATGTATGGAATAATGGTTCCTTTGCTGTATCTTTATTGTTGAAAATAGCAAATACAACTACTCGATCGATAGAAATTGATTAAAAACTGTCAAATGTGGGTACAATCAAAACGGTCGAGCAAACCTACTAGATGGTATTGTTTGCGAAGTTCATGCTTGCCCGACAGCTATCATAACACTTCTTAGAGACCAAATTCCTTTTAGAAGGAAAATCTTTAGTCTGTTTGCTTGATGTTGACGTTTTTATTAGATATTTTCTCTATTGTTTTTCTTAGTTTGCCTACTCGTTTTTTTCTTATTGACCTTCACTAATCTCGGCTACGCCTCGTGCTTTTATTCTGTATTTCACCATGATACATTCAGTTTGGAAGTGGGGTGGGGAGGGGGGTAGGGTGGTAACCGGACAAAACGTTCTTCAATCGAATGTACACTATACCTGCTTTTATCTGTAAAATACTGATTATCAATACATTCTGAGTTATTTTTCTACTTTCATGGACGATGAAATGAAAGAAGCAAAATAATAAAATAACAAATAGGAACTAAATGAATACAAATAAAAAAGTCTCGTTCCAAATATTCACTTTGCTCAGGGAAGCTTTTATCTTATGACTGAGTATTGGAAGAAGAAGAACTGCAAGAATGAAATTTTCTTTTTCGTAATTATTTTTTTTATATGACAACTTTCTTGCAATTAGGTGTGAAAGTAGAAAAAACGATAATTTGTCTAATTACAAAATTAATAAAAAAAACCAGCTAAAAGGATCCAATTACAAAAAAAACAAAAAAACAAAACGCATAATTTAAAAAATATATATTGCTATCAGTTTGTTGTTTGCCATGATGTAGTTTTTAACGCTGGACACGTATATTAAAATCAATCCCAAAGCGGAATGTTTGCGATCTTTATGCGTTAAAATTGAACCATTCTTTTTATTAAAAGCGTTGCAATTATCACGTCAATAATGAAGAACTGGTTTTTATAATTTTTTTTGTGTTTACCTCAGTCAAACTTGTGTCTCAAATTATGTTTGCTCTTCTTAAAAACCAATCCGGTTTTTTGTTAAAAGTGAAGAGAAAAAATGTCGAGAGGTGTCAACGTTATTTGGACAGCCCTTATCGGCTGTATTATCTATTTGATTTTTCATTTTTTTTTTTTTTATTTAGATTTCATTTTTACTTTAGTTTATAACGCTATTCTCCATCTGAGCGCTATTCTCTCCATCTGAGCGTGGTTTGAAAATGAGGATTCCTCGAGATATTTTTTTCTCGGTTTTTAACGTTAAGTTCGAGTTTGTTTTAAATCCACCACCAAATTTTTTTGTTAGAGTCCACCAACATGGCTGCTATCTGAGTTTTTATGCGATTTTTGTTGTTGTTTCTTACAACTTTTATCGTTGCTACCCAACACCCGAGGTATGTTCTTAGATGAACTTCAACTAAAATACCCGAACATATAATGCTTTATATAGTTAAAAATATGAAACTGTTCTTGTAAAATCCCATTCAGCTCATGAAGTGGATTAAGAAAACATGATATGATAAATGAGAGTTTCCTGAATATAGTTCGTGTTTCGAGTTAAACATCAGTCACCTTAACTAACCTCCAGGTTAGAAAGCCGATTATGTACAAGTAATCCGTTTATATCAGTCATTTAGTAAAAAAGTTGATTACTCTAAAAGGAAATCCTTTGATTCTGAAAGCATAACTCTTAAGTAAACAATAAATCAAATCTAGGTAAAAGTAAGACATTAAAATCTCTGGCAAAAAAAAGGTTTTTGTTACAAACCTGTGGCCCTCGTTCTTTGATCGAATTGGAATTTAGGAGATTTTTTTTGGAAGGAGGAAAACCGGAGAACCTGGAGAAAATACCACGAAGCACAGGAGAGAACCAAGTTTTATCTCATATCACATGGTTGCGAGTCCGAGCACCAAACCCACGACAATTAGCAGCGAACACTATACCTGCTTCACACAAATATCGAACCGAAATATGAGTATGTTTTTTCTCTCAAATTGCTGTCCATATAAAAAAATAATCTTGAAGAGAAGACAACACAAAGTAAAAATCTATTCAAAAATATTAATAATAATAATAATAATAATAATAATATTTATATAATAATAGGACATGACTTTTGGAGGGCATATTGTTTATTTATGGCCCGAGTAGCATCAATTTTGCGCTCGAGCGCAGCGAGTGTGCAGACGATGCTACAAGGGGCACAAATAAACAATATGCTCGACAAAAGTCATGTCATTATTATTATCGTTAATATGCAAGACCAAATTATATAAAGTCTTCAATATCAAAAATTAAAAATTTTAATAATACATTTTCGCGCGCATGGCGCTTGGCTTTTGGCCCGTTAGACTGTACGTTTTAGAGAGGGCAGTTAAATATGGCCTTGTATATTGATGATAATATCAAACGATAATATCAAACGATAATAGGGAATGCGTTCGAGTGTTTATTCATAGCGAAGTGACATTGTTATCGGCAGCTCTTGTATGATGTTAATTGATTGACACGTTCTGTAAAGATGTGAAGCTTGTCGAGTGCAGTCAAAACAAGTGAATCCTGGCTACAAATTTATTTAAAGGGGCACTTGGATGAAAATCAATGAAAATTGGAAATGCCTTGAAACTATGCCTAGTAAACAAACTTGGTTAAACTTATCTATATGGCCCCAATAGTAGCTAAGCAACATATTTTCTTCACAGTCAAAATTTGCAGATAAAAATTATATATTTTTTCAGCATCTAAATTGTGAGTAAATAACGTCATTTACTCAACCCTATTGTTCTTTTAATTTTTAAACCAAAATTTGGTTAGTGGCTCCCAAGCTAAAATTTTTGCCAATCTGGTTTTCATAATCATGATTGAGTCATATTATTCTTAAATACTTGAACTATTCGGACTTTCAAAATATGGGGCGTTTTCAACCAAGTGCCCCTTTAAGGGTCTTGTTCGTTCGTCCTTTTTATTTTCTTCTTCTTTACTAGGAGGTATTTTAGTTTAACAATTCTGAGGTTTGTTTTTGGATTCGTCAAATGCATTCACACTAACAGGCCACGAGCAGTCATATTAAATGAACATATGTATTCACACTAACAGGCCACGAGCAGTCATATTAAATGAACATATGTATTCACACTAACAGGCCACGAGCAGTCATATTAAATGAACATCGGAAATGAAAAGAGCACCTCGATACAAGGCTTCGTTTACACGACGTACAAACATTTGACCAGTACATACGCAGTTGTATTTACGCTGAAGCAGGTCCCAATTTGCTCGGCTCGCCGTTTGAATTTTTGTCCGGATATCACAGTTTCGTATAAACGGAAAGCCTAAATGTACAACTTTTTAAACGGTTAAAGATTCGTCTGGTACCGTTTAAGGCCAGCCTCACTTCATAATGTTGACGACAGGAGACATTGATGTGTCAGTTGGCAAGCTTTGACACATCCAACGCATTTTTTAATATTACAAATCCTTATAAACTTTTCAATTCTATATTAAATGTCATTTCTGCTATAATCAACATTATGAGCTGAAACTTCACCTTCTTCTTCGACTTAGTGGAGTTGCCTAGTAAAATATAGTCGTACGAAAATGAGCAATTACTCACCGCTGTCAGTCATTATTTGGCGTTATTTCATGATTGGTTTTTAGTCGCTCTTCCCTTATTTAATCGAATTGCCATGGTTTCCAAATGTTAGACTAGTTACGTTGATTAATTAGGCATAGCAGTTTGTCAGTTGGGGGAAGGTTTCTCAGCAGTATAAGCCACATTCATGCGAGGACTATTTTATTCACTTCTTGTGTCAACACTGACTCATTAATCCTTTTTGGTTTGTCATTTTTATTCTTATGCTTTCGTTTGAATTTCTATATGTGAGTCTTTTTTGTTTTTCTATTTTTTGCTATTTATTTCACTATTTGCATCATTTATATCATTGAGTCAAACTACGAGCAATGTTGGAAATTTCTTCCAGAGATGAGCAAACATCACGCGCCACGGAAGCATGTTATATGTCCTTCAATTAATTAGTCTCTAAGGTCTCCTAACATCTATTAATCTACTAACAAGTTCACTGGTTAAAAACACTCCACTGTTTGGTAAATTATCCATTGAAATTTCCGTAAAAAAAACAAACACTTTGCCTCAAGAAAGCTAGATTTCGAAAAGACTTAGATCAACCCAAAAGTTGTTTCAGAGTTCAATCTGTGAGTTAGCCGTGCCCTGACTTAGATCAGCCCAGAGGTTGTTTCAGGGTTCAATCTGTGAGTTAGCCATGCCCTGACTTAGATCAGCCCAGAGGTTGTTTCAGGTTTGATCTGTGAGTTAGCCGTGCCCTGACTTAGATCAGCCCAGAGGCTGTTTCAGGGTTCAATCTGTGAGTTAGCCATGCCCTGACTTAGATCAGCCCAGAGGTTGTTTCAGGTTTGATCTGTGAGTTAGCCGTGCCCTGACTTAGATCAGCCCAGAGGTTGTTTCAGGGTTCAATCTGTGAGTTAGCCATGCCCTGACTTAGATCAGCCCAGAGGTTGTTTCAGGTTTGATCTGTGAGTTAGCCGTGCCCTGACTTAGATCAGCTGAGAGGTTGTTTCAGGGTTCAATCTGTGAGTTAGCCGTGCCCTGACTTAGAATTTTAAGGTTTGAAGGTGGTTTTTTTTTGCTTTAATTGCATATTGCCATTGCCGTAATTCAAGATTGGCGTTGTTTCTATCAACCAATTTTCATTTATTCGTCAACATCAATTAACTCTTCGAAGCTTCAAAACAAACACGGGTACACGTAAAGTAACCATTGCTAGACAAGATGGATTATGTGCTCTTAATGTTGGAACACTCCAAAACAATATCCCGATTTCCTATTAAAATATCACCATGTGCAACAGAAAAAAATTCTCTTGTAACATCCTTGTAAAATTGAACTCTCGAAAGCCGTATATTGAATAACTCCTGCTATTAATTGATTCGCAAAAATAAAAATAAAAACCTAGTTTGTCAGGCAGTGAATCTAGATTTGTTCTCGCGAAAATTTTTCCAACTGAAGAAAAGTGGTTTTGCCTTTCGATGGAGTGTTCTTGGCCTGACATTGTACTAAAGGTTGCTTCACACTTGACATAAGCATACATAAGCATAAGAATTGTTGTACCAGTTCGCACTTGTATTTTTTCGACATAAACAGAAGCATCAGTACATCAAGAAAACAAAAAATAAACAAAAAAGAACAGAAAAGGTGTGTCAATAATGAAGAAAGAAATAGATAACTGACACGCACAAGTAGTGTGCAATGACTATGTGTATTTCTAAAAAGGGGTTTCATAAGTTTCACCCCAATAATCAAACACATCTGACAGCAAGTTTCCTTACTCCCCAAATTTCTGTTCCTCTGTGATCAAAGTTTGTTGACTGATGTAACTTCAAACGGGCCTAAAATCAGATTTGGAAGGAAGCTCTTTCCCCCCCCCCCCCCCCCCTGCGGTAGGTATCGATGAGAAAATGTTAGAGATTAGATTACTTCTACTGGTAGATGTTATCAACTTATTGCGGCTTTGAAATTAATTGAGAGAAATTCCAATTGATTTCAGGTTTTAATATTCAAGACACTCTTGATTTCAAGCTAGTAATATATATTTTGGTCGTCGAGTCTTCTTTGATCACAGAAAAAAATTGTTTTCAATAATCTTATGAAAACAGATGGTCCGCAAGGCAGAGATCGAATTTTAAAGATTTTGTCATGTTTGTCAAACATTGAGGCACTCGGCTTAATATCTTTGAAGCACCTCATTTTAAGTGTGTGTGGTTGTCAAAGTTGCAATTTTTCATAGGTTTTAGGAATAGGTTGTCGTTTGTAAGGAAAATGGACACAGGTGCTATTCTCACACCAGAAGATCTGATACACTATACTCTAGTTTAACCCCAGAAGGTCAGGAGTTTCAGATATTCCTGACCTGATGAAAACACTATAACTAACACCGACATCGTTGGACGCCCATTTGCCTGATTCTGAGCCCAACCCATTTGCACTAGAAAGACTTTTCTAAAAGAAATTAATTGTCGATCGTGTTCTCTATACTGTTGTTCATCTTTATAGTCTTCTATAGGCTCTCTTTCAAGATTATCTTGGACGGGAGAATAACAAGATTGAAATGGCAGAGATCCCATCAAGAAAAGGGTGATTTCTATTGTATTTTGGTGTAGCTTCGCATTCAAGATAAATTTGAAGATGCGTGTAGTATAAGCATTACTTCAATAGTATGTACAGAAATAACCTAAGGATTCAAATCCCATGTTGTTTCCTCAGTTTGGAAAAGGTGGACGGCCATTTTTCAAGTTTTCATTCGAAGCATTCGGAAAATATTGAACTATTCCGTTCTTTCTAGGTTTATCCCCGGGAGATCAAAGCCACTAATAGACTCAGTTAAGATCAAGCTGATTAAACAATAGTCGTTTTATTCTGAGGTTTTTATATTTGAATACTAACTAAGTAAAGACGATGAAGATGCCGCGACGGCTGTTTGGGGGAAATGTTTCGGGTTTGATATTAGTACTTAAGGTGCATGCTAAAATGTTTCCAGTTCAGTAATTGCCAATAAACTCGGGCAATTACCGTCTTAAATGTCCTGGACATTAATGCCTTATCTACCTAATTTTTCAAGTGATATCAAAAAGGTTTGGTGGTTGCTGACTGCTTTTTTAAATGCGTTCTTGAAAAGTTTTTTTTTTTAAGAAGCAAAGCTTCATTACCAATTACTTTCCTGTGGGAGACTTTGATGACACATTTTCCAGATATCAAACCTTCGTTTGACTTGCGGCCAATGGTAGTGGTTATTTCCCAACACGACTCGCTCATTAAATAGCTTTCTATAATGCAAGGATGGATTTCCATCACCATAGAACTTGTTCTGACATTAGCTATTACCATAGCACGTCTCGACTGTCCTTTCTGGTTATCGTAGTGATTAATGAACATGAAATGCTTTTAAGATAGGTTTCTAAAATGTAGAGATGTATTATCACAGACTTGCTCGTCTATTGTAGATACGGTACTAGCTCAGTATTGATTTTGCGATGCGCTAGTGCTCTTGCAATGGGTTTGTAAGAAGCAAACGTTGATTGCTGGCTGCTACCAGAACTCATCTCTCAGATATGACACTCTTGTTTGGACTGTCCTTTCAGACCGACGATGGTCGGAAGGTTTAGAGCCAAGACACCTCTCAGTTTCTCAGATATTAGACTCTAGTTTGGACCGTTCTTTCAGAAGGTGGAGGTGACGTACCGACCATATCTTTGACGGCACTCTTGAAATCAGTCTTGAAGAAGGTGTAGAGCAAGGGATCGATAAGGGGGGCGGTGAACCTGAGAATCAAGAACGACAAACTCACCCCAAAAGCCACATCTTGTTGCAGATCTTCCATGTTTGTCAGGATGAAGTAGGGAAGGAAACCAATCATGAAACTAACTGTCATGGCTAAATACACCAACAAGGCCTTCCTCTCGTTTGATCTTCTCTTGCTTCCCTTCTTACAGTGGGCACCCTGCTCATGTTGAACCATGCTATTGCGTATCTCGTTCTCTTTACGTATTATCCACAGTATGTGAATGTTTGCGAAGACTGTGATGACGAATGGCAAAAACGCGAAGGCAACTACACACGAGGTGGAGAAAATAAGATCATAATTTTTCTCATCATCTGAGTGATAAATCCACGTAAGTTGGATCAATGAGAGTGATAGTGACATCGCCCAGACAGCTACAAGAATCAGACCAATCCGTGTGCCGGTGATGTAGTACTTGTAGTGCAAAGGATACCGAATCTTAAAGTACCGTTCGCCCGTGGCTACCAGAAGGTGTAGGATTGTCGAGAAAGACAAGAAACGCTGGGATAGATCCATTGGAATACATGCACTCTGATCGTAGTTACAGGCTAGCACCAGAGGAAGGGGCACTAAACCAGTAAGAAAGTCGGAAATCGCCAGGCTGATCAAACAGTAATTGTTCTTTCGCCTGAGTTTTTTGTACTTAAGTATAAGTACAAACACCGTAGTGTTAGCAGCTATGATCAAAAACGATTCAGCTATACAGAGAACGAGAGTGATTAGGCCATTGCTGTGCGTATGGAGATGTGGTCTAGAAGGCTGGATGTTCGTGGAATTACCTTGCATGTTGCTTGAATTCGTCAAACTCTCCAGCATATTTAACCCAGGTTTTTTGACAAACGCGTCCTTAGGGGGGTTTCAGTGTTGGATGATCAATACCAATCTTAGTAAGTTCGAATCAAGAACAACGGTCTTTGAGTCCGATGAACGCCTGTCGAAGTCGACAAGAAACTTTATGTTCGACGCATTAGCTCCAGCTTGGCGTTATTTATATATGTGAGAGCCAAGAGCCGGAGATAAGCTATTGTTTCCACTGATTGGTTTGTCCACGCCGCTAAATCCTTGGCCAATCAATTACGACGATTCAATAAGATTCATCAACGCGTATTTTTAGCTCCAAGTTTACTTAAACCGATGAAATTTATTTGGACTCTTTTGGAAAGCTTTTCATTATACTTTATATTACATAACTGCTTCCTGCTTGCCGGTTTTGCATTGCTCATCGATGTTTTATTCTTTTAGGTTTTTTTTTGTTTTTTTTTTTTCCTTCTCGATTTCTAGACTACCGCTTTCACCTATTCTTTTGTTTCTAAAATGTATTAAAATAAGAGGAAATATCGAGAAAAATACAATAATTTTTCTAAACTTAAAACTGTATACCTAAAGGGCAAAAACAATATCTGTTGCTTCTAATTTCGAATTCCATTTTAGTCAAAATGAAATTTTGTTTTCTATTTTCTAAACAAGCGACAAATTATCGAGGAAAGTACAATGAATTTCAAAGACATTTTTTTGTTTGCATTTTCTTACGCAGTAAGGTTTAAAATTCAATTTCTCAATCAAAACACGGTATCTGTTGCTTATTATTACTAACTCCATCGTTGAAAATAAAGGATTTTTTTCTTAATTTCCTTTGGTTTTAATTAATACTCTTGTGTTTACCGCCAAATATCAAAGAGTTCATGTACATTTGCCAAGCAGTCTTTTTTTAATAAGATAATGACAAAACTTTTACTCTTGAAGTGGTCTATTTTTCGTGTGCCAAATTATTGTGTGTGTTTGTGTGTGTGGTTCGGACTAGTTTATTTAGTGCATATTTACACTTTTCGTCGAATTTTCTAGGCTTTCTTGGGTAGCACCATTATTTTTTTTATCAAAGACTGATTTTTCTTTCAGTCAGTGAAAAAATTATTAATAATTTCTATTGATGTAGTTGTCTGGAGCCAAGGTTATTCCTGCACGAACATCTCGCAGTAGTGGTTTTAAATAATGGATGTATATATTACTTGTAGCGTGAATACTGTAATTACCGCAATTGGTTTGGTTTCTATAATTTTGTAAATTGTCATGTCTTTGGATCAAGCACTTGAAGCATTATCTAACAAGCAAGGGCTCTTGAAATGTGGAAGTAGGTTTTTTTTTCTTTTTTTACCACATCGGCCACAATGCTTTGGATTATAGCAATAAATACATAATCTTGACTAGTTATTTCGTTAAGTAAACAATGATCGTAAAAATCGAAAATCCACATATTATAAGAATGAATATTTATGCTTTCTTGAATGAACATGTTTGGGTGTCTTGCATCGTCGTTCAGAATGTTTCACTTTGCTTCACAACCAACCACTAATAAGTCATTTATGTCGCTTTTTCCGCTGATAATTTCCAAATGAACCTTTTTTTAAAAAGGAAGATTCAGGAAACATTAAGGATATAGAACTTAAAGGGTTTTATATCGTAATTATATACCATCATATGAGATGAGCTGCAAGTTTCTCAGATCGTTACTAACTATTTGTCCTTGGTTTGGATTCACGTTGAGACTTAAGTAGAAAATAGATTTCTAATGTGTCTTAAAAAGGCTCCATCTTTTAGTCAGTTTTTATGTTTTTAAAAGTGAGCGGTTAACTAAGGCCGCCATATCACGTTAACATAACATTTTAAAATATTTGTTTTATCAGAATAAAGAGTTCCTATTCAAATTTATCAAATTTATGTATTAACAAAAATGTGACTTTTTGTAAAGACTGATTATAATCCGGAGAAGATGTAAATCTTCCTTGGAATTTTTTCAATAGAATGTTCGTTGTACAGGCAAGTGTTGCCCGGTAACGTAGGGTGTTCACCATTTACTACAACCGGATTTTAGTTCAGTCCTTCAAATGGAAAGCAAATATCTTTAATGGAAAAAGCCCGCTTGGGATTCGAGTTATCGATTTACAACGAAAGCTCCAGTATCAGCATCGTACCTAAGACTTTGTCATTGGCTGTGTGATTAATGAGGGTCTGGAACTGGTTTGAAGCGTCCATTTGGAAATTTCGACCGTGGAAAGAGTGCTACCTTTTCGGACGATCCGATAAGTTCGAGAATTTGTTGGTGAAAAAATTACCTTTACCATTTTCCTCCCAACCTAAATTTCCTTATTTTCTTCATAAATGGTAATCACCCACATTTCTTTGTGGGATTGGATTTCAGTAATTTCAATATTCACTATTTAAAGTGCGATCTCGAGAAACCTTCGCAATTTTGCTAACATCGATGCGACAAATTTGAATGTAAAATTCTTTTTTTTTTTTTTGTAATTGGCCTTTCCGAGGTTGCGCGGGAAACTGGGAACGAGTTGGACGCGCGATGAATCATGGGTCTGTTTTAGGAGACGCCATTTGTCTTTTTCGTTTTAAAGGTGATAGTAGTGATAGTCGCCTTTTTTCTCTTGTGACAAGGGAGAAGAACAGAACTTTCCTCCCATCTGTCCGGCACTACTCCCTCGCCAGCTGAGTTATTCAATTTTCCAACCAATCACAGCCCGTTGTTATTTTTTATGCAGAATATCTCGAACGTGCTGCTGATATAATTTCGCAATGGCTAATATCTAATTTAATTTTTAGAATATAATGAACTCCCACCAACAAAAAGAAATGCGAAGCCGAAGCTAAGGCTTTTTTATATTTCAAATTTTATTTAAGTGTGTAAATGGATGGTGCATTTTCTCGCTTCGTGATTGGTTCAGACCGAAAGCCATTTGTGTGTCATCGACTGTAGAAACACTTCCAAGTGACTTGATCTGCTCGCAATAGACCCTCTTAGTTTGGGTGTAATGTTTAACTTTTTCCAACCATGTGTCATTCCCTACAGAATAAAATTCCTTGCTTGAGTTGTATCCATATTCATGTGTCTTCTCATGCGCAACCATTAAACAAAGAAATGATACTCTAAAGAATGACATATGGTCTGAAAGGGAAAAAAATATGTCTCAGGTAAAAAAGACTTTCTTATCATATAAAATTCGTTTGTCTGGTTTTGTAAGAAAAATATATTTGATCTGGTAAAAACTGCAGAAAACATCTCAATTTCCGGAAAACGTTGAGGAACACTAACATTTCTCTGTTTTGTAAAGTTACCATAAATTCATTGTCCGACTCCCCTTAGTTACCGTTGCTATGGCCCACAAGCTCAATAAGTTAGCTAGAAAATCTAAGAATTTAAAACTCCTCTGATAAAGTAACCCCACCACTCTATGCTTAATAAATATTTCCACGTTTGTAATAGAACAATAGGAATCAAGATGGCCGCCGTATCAGTAAAAAGGTCCATTCGGAATTTTGGCCGGTTCAAATTACGCTAAATAAGTAAGCCCTAATGTATTGTTGCGTTTTTTATTCGGCGAATATTACTTTAATTGATCTCATATAATCATACTTACAATCATCACAAAGTGATAATTAATTCTTAGCCGTCAACATTAGGTATATTGTTTCCTGATTCCGCCAAATCGTAAAACTGTGATATTTCAATCTAAGTTGCAAGGAAACTAAGAAGGATTTCTGAGTCGCCTGGATACCATTCTCAAGTGCCATTATAGTGTTCCCACTAAAAGAACCGCTCCTAACATCCTAATTACAGATAATACATCCGCAATACGTTGCTCAACATGCATCATCCATTATAACACTCGATTAACAGATCATTCTTTAAAGAAAAATCTATCTGTAAGATCTTGCTTAGGATTGTAATCATTCTAGATCAGACTATTAGACTATACGAAGCACTAAAACATCATATGATGGTCGTCAACTGTATACAGTATATTGAATGATATGACTCGCAAACCTTCAAACTTTATCAAACCCTGAAACAACCTCTAGGTTGATCTAAGTCAGGGCATGGTTAACTCACAGATCAAACCCTGAAACAACCTCTGGGCTGATCTAAGTCAGGGCATGGCTAACTCACAGATCAAACCCTGAAACAACCTCTGGGCTGATCTAAGTCAGGGCATGGCTAACTCACAGATCAAACCCTGAAACAACCTCTGGGCTGATCTAAGTCAGGGCATGGCTAACTCACAGATCAAACCCTGAAACAACCTCTGGGCTGATCTAAGTCAGGGCATGGCTAACTCACAGATCAAACCCTGAAACAACCTCTGGGCTGATCTAAGTCAGGGCACGGCTAACTCCCAGATCAAACCCTGAAACAACCTCTGGGCTGATCTAAGTCAGGGCACGGCTAACTCCCAGATCAAACCCAGAAACAACCTCTTGGCTGATCTAAGTCAGGGCACAGCTGACTCACAGATGGGATTTGAATTTAGCGTGTTGGGTTTTGCGGAGGGAGGAAAATTCTCAGAATAATCGAACCGTAAAGAATAGTCGATCGTTGAGGTTAAGCCACACACACAGAGAGACCCAACAGGGTGTTAACTGAGCTCAAAGAAAACCGAATCCAAATTACACGAGATTGATATTTAATATTTAAACATCTTATCGATCTGAGTAATGAACTGAGATTTCAGCTTCTTAGGATCTTGAAAATAAATAAATAAAATTTGCTTGATTTATTTATTTATTTTTTTGCAAATTAATAATTAAGTTTAGCATTAGTTGTGACGGAGAGGATATGAGAGGATGTGTCTCATATGAGTTATTTTGTAAAAAAAAAAAAATTTTTAATTTTGCAGACTGTTTCTTAAGATTCCCATCCATTCAATGTATTCAAATGACATACCAGCCCTTCTTGTATCATGCTGGGATAACCTCGCAGCAGTCCAACAAGCTTGTCAATAATTAATGACTTAAGACTGTAGACGCCAACTTACAGAATACCTTATAAACCTTGGTTCTCGTCCTCTTTTTAGAGCAAAATAGACGTTCAATGCAGCAACTTGTAGTTATATTCTCTACTTTCACATCACCCATACAGTACATTGCGGTTTGGGGGGTAACCAGGGTAAAAACCGCACATATATTATGTTGAATGCTGATCAGAAGATGTTGTAAATGTATCTTATGTATGACATATAAAGAGATGTATAAAAAAACAACCAGAAACGAAAAGAAAGAAATGCGAAGAAGTCTATAAATTTTCTGTAACACTAAACTTCTTGATGTTCTGAATGTGGGGAAATAACTCAGAATGAACTGATAATCAGTATTTTACAGATAAAAGCAGGTATATTATACATTCGATTGAAGAACGTTTCATTTTATGACACTTTTTGACCGTTCAGAGTGAAATCACTGTGAAATAGATATTAGACTAATACACTTTAGTAGACCCTTATTCCATTGCTTTCTTTTGTGCGGTCTATTTCACTATTCACTTTAACGAGTAATGTTATGTGCCTATAGTACACACTATGTCACGGGTTTGATGACTTCAGTCTACCCCTAAACCGCAATGTATTATGGGCAATGTGAAAGAAGAAAACAGTGTGTGAATCGGTCTTATGGTTGGGTTTCCTGTGGTTTGCTGAAAGAGAGTCGAAGTAGATAGTTTGGGTTCCCTGTGGCAATCTACCTGTGAGTTATGCCGAAGGTCGGAAAAATCACGGGCTCGCCTGGCTTTCTTTATGTCTGTGTCCTAAAAAAAGTCCAACTCAGCTAAAAATAATAATATTTATTGATAAATATTTCATCGTGTAGAACTCTTAACTCTAGTGTTTGGATTTCGCGATTTCGGAGATCGCTTATTTCGCGATGCTTAAATTTCGCGATTTTGCAAAAAAAGCATGTTCTAAAGTCAGTTAAATTTCGCGATTTCGAGTCATTGAATGTATCATCCATAATTTGTTCCCAAACAACACACATATTCTAAACATAAACGCCCTTTTTTTCCCGTAACGTTACAACAAAACGTAAATAGTACTCGTTACGTTAGGTATTCAGTGTGTTACTTTGTTCGAGGGTGACAAATTCCGCTTTTTAATGGTCACTAAATCCCATATGTCCGTCATACCGCTAGTTCAATGGAAGACTGGTAACAGCGTCATAGATTTGTGGGAGTGACTAAAGGCTCAGTATGCACAATTTAAATTCAATTCCTCTTAGATATCCCTATTCTTATCTTTCTTTGTTTTTCTACAGGTGGGTTACCTGTTGCTGTTTCCTTGACTACGGTACTTTAGCTGTTGCTGATAAATTTGGGAACATCGGAGTGGTAAATATATGTGCTTTATTGCTATCGATAGTGTACATTACTTGAGATCATAGGAAATTACGTATGGATAGAAATCAGAGGAGGAAGTTTAACTGAAAGTTGACGCTGTTTGACCTCCCCCGGAAATGATTCTGAATCTCAAACAATCTGAATCCGAAGCTGCCAATCGAACTCTACCTTTACTTTGGTTTCTGTCGAGCAAATGTTGTACAGAGATTCTTGCAACAGCTATTTTATAGACCTCTTTACCTTGAGTGTAATGTTGTCCCAGTTCAGATCATGTGCCATTCTCTTCAGAATAAAGTATCCATATCCATGTGTCTTCTCATGCTAAACCGTTAAACAAAGAAATGATAATATAGGGAATGACCCGTGGTCTGAAATGGGAAAACATTACGCCTAAGGTAAAGAGGTCTTCTGCTAACCGGTTACCTATCCTACAACATGGCTGCCTTTGAGTATGAACCCATCTACAGGGTCAGAAACAACTGAGGGTATTGTTCGCTCTAACACAAGACAGCCAAGGAGTAGAGTCCCTTTACATGATGACGTCATTTTACTACAACTACCAGAATGCTTTGCAATTTTTCTTTGTTATTCAAATATGCATTTCCTAATGAGAATAGTAAGACAATTGGTGCTAAGGGATTCTGGTAGTGATAGTACGTGACGTTGATGCTCTATTTTAAGTCAGAACATTTTGGTTGACAGGTTCGTTTAGCGCCAGGCTCCAGTGATGATGTTGAAGAAGATCCTACCGGGAACAAGGCATTCTGGGATCGCGGCTTGCTCAATGGTGCACAACAGAAGGTTAGTTTGAAAGTTAATTAGGTTAAATGTCATTAATATCAAGGCATGTTGTACAGGATTGCTCTGTGGACTGACTTGATATCCTCAGAGCCCAGATACATGCTAGAGCAAAGATCCTTCAACGATCGTCCTTACATGACATGATATATTTGGACGCTGACGTGGGATGACAGTTGTGTTTATGTTCTCATTTGGTTCGCATCTCCTAGTATTGCTTTTTGGGACCCAAGAGGAAAAGACTGCGCATAACTGAAAAATGGGTGGGAAAATGTCATCATCATCAGCCTAATCACCATCACCACCATCATCAGTCATCAATATCATCATCACCACCAGTCATCATCATCAGTCATCAATATCATCAGTCATCATCATCAGTCATCAATATCATCATCACCACCAGTCATCATCATCAGTCATCAATATCATCAGTCATCATCACCATCATCAGTCATCAATATCATCATCACCACCAGTCATCATCATCAGTCATCAATATCATCAGTCATCATCACCATCATCAGTCATCATCACCACCAGTCATCATCATCAGTCATCAATATCATCATCATCATCAGTCATCATTATCATCATCACAGCAGTAACATTACCTGATCACTGTCACCATCATAGATCCAAACTAATTTCCATCTGTGCGACAAAACAAAAGAATTCAGTTCTCTTGAGGATGGAAATCTTCTTCATGTTCATTTTTTCAAGGGCTTTTCAATAACATTCAAAAGAATAAATTGGGCGTCAAACGTGGAAAATAAAACATTGTAGGATTTATTAAAAGGGTCTATACGAAAACTAGTATGAAAAAAAAAGTATTTGAAGAAATAGAAGTCCCAACTACTTTAAACTACTAGAATAAGATAGGCAATAAAGGCCATTTGTCAAGTGTATTGGTGCTTTCAAGACAAGAGTGCAAGGCCATTCCAGACTGCCATTTACTACAAAGTCTAACTAATGATACTAACACACGAACGCGAGACAACGATTTCTCGAGATCTGTTTTGTCTGAACGATGAACTCTATGTCGTCGATGTTTTTCTTCTGATATTAGATGTTCACTCAACTATTCAATTGTGATGTACAACGTGCCGGAAGTCTGTTCATTTAACGTTGACGTCTATATTTACTTGAGAGTTGATCCCGCTTGAGGCGGGTCAAGTTCGTGTTTCCTGTACTGGCAACCCCAAGGGAATTTATGGATTATTGAACAAAACTAGACGCTCTTGGAGCGTTCACTGGGTTGCCTGTGCGAGAGCTCCCCCCACTCACCAATCCTCATACTCTATTATTTCTTACCAAAGTGTCAGTTCCTTTTGGGTTCAAAATCCCCCTTTATTAAAAACATTTTAAATTCTAGTAAGACATTAGTGTTGCGTTACTGACTTGTCAACGCATATTATATTTCTACTTGACCTACTAGAGTACCTTTCAAGACTAGCTGATGAAATAAACATATCTATTTCAGTATCGAAACTGTTCGCTGCAAAACAAACGTTTTATCAATGTAAATACTCTTAGCCAAAATGTGTTTAACTGGTCATTTGTTTTTCCCTCAGTTTTTGTTTTCTGTATTTTCATAAATGGAAATATTCAACAAGTCTTGGCAGTTCGCTTTCTTGTAGATCACTATCAGCTCGTCTGACTTCTACAAGTTCTTGGAGTCAGCTTTCATCCAAGCTTTGTTTGTCACTCGTTTTGTAGTTTGTCTCTCGTTCTGTAGTTTGTCTCAGTATATTTTTTTGTATCTGAGATCTGGTAAGATCTAGTTTGATCATAGCTAGGTAGTTTATAGATTATCTTAGTCTATTTTGACTAGTTTGTCTAGATCTACGATTCTCATACAGTAGTTTGCTCATAGATTCTCAAAGATAGCTCATAGATTCTCAGACTTCTCTCTTTGAGTATGTGGACCAACCCGTTCCAAAATCGCTCAATAACATCTTTTAGTTTGTGTCTACCACGTACGGCGTGTGTGTTTGTAAGTAGTTTAAGCGTAGCGTTAAAAAACCTAAAGACAAAAGTACGCAACGTGCCTACAGACAAAATAGTACTTCACGAACCCTGAACGAATGAATTTATAGTGACACAACACTAAAAGCTATAAATACATCGTCCTCGATGTCGTGTGGCAACTTCATTGGACATTGGACATTGTTTACAAGTTCTCGACCAATCATGACGTGTGAAATTATGGTCTACCTGACCACGGAAAAACGGATCTCATTTTAAGACTGGTTTGCTACCATAGCAACCCAGTAATAACTGATTTCCATAACTTGATTGATTGCTTGAGTTTAGTAAAGTTGATTCTTTAGAAGACATAACAGAGACACAACATTCCCTTTAGTATCGTTGCTTTCTTTTCTGGGATGTTTGAAATGGTGTATTTTTGTCGAACTAATTTAAATTGACGAAATTTTTTCACAGAACACTCGATGATAAATCATACGCTTAAAATAAATGATATTTAGTCATCGTCATCATCATTTTCATCATTACCATTATCCGAATGTTCGTCATCATTACCATCGCTATCATTATCACATGTCAAGAACTATCAGTTATTGACTTTTGTCACCATACATCACCATCAACGTCCATCATCAGTATCATTATTATCATCATCATCAATACCCATCATCAGAAACATCGTCCTCCTCCTCCTCCTCCTCATCATCATCATCATCATCTACACTCATCATCAGTTCCATCATAATTATTAACACCTACCAGTCCTGAACAGCGACACTATATATTGGTAATCATCAATGTTGTATTTTTCGTCTACAGTTGGAGTCCCTGTGTAACTATTATGTCGGAGAAACTGTTCTGTCTCTGCAAAAGGCAACGCTGATTCCAGGGGGGTCCGAATCTCTGGTTTACACTACACTATCAGGGGGGATCGGTATGCTGGTACCCTTTACATCACGAGAGGTAAGCGGCATTAAGTTCTAGAGGAGTTTTTTGTCTGTATTAGTCAAGAACACTTGCAAAATCGTCGAATTTCTTGTCCTGGCGAAGTAGGTTTTGGTGGCGTTTTCATAGACCCCTTTCACTTGACGTCAAAGCAGCTCAGTTTGGATGACAAAACAATAGTTTCAATCTCCTGAGAATAGGCAATGTGCATCAAAGCTCACAAAGCACTCTGGGAAAGTGAGTTTTTTTTAAATGTAACAGGGAAATCAAAGGAACTATCAGAAAAAAATTACTTTGTTATTTTCGTCTGCTGAAATCCTTTTATTTCCATAGAAAATGTCGAAGGTAAGATTGTCAGATGAATTTTTAGAGGAGCCAAAAAAGCATAAGAACTCACTTTCCCATCATATTTTGTGTTAGAATTCAAGCTCATGCACATTGGCTATTGGAACCTTTTGTTTTGTCCTCCAAATTGAGCTGCATTCCGACGTGCTGCAATGGGTCTATATGAACCTACTCTTAAAACTTTGTTTCCCGAGAATGTCATGGAAACACTATGATTGACGTCTGATGGCCAAAATCTACTACAAAAGACAACGAAAGAGACCTTTTATTATTTTAGACGTCATTTCTAACTTTGAATAGGAACTGGAAGTAAAGAAACGCGCTGTTCAAACGTAAGGCATGTTGTACAGGATTGCTCTGTGGACTGACTTGATATCCTCAGAGCCCAGAGACATGCTAGAGCAAAGATCCTTCAACGATCGTCCTTATGTGATATGATATATTTGGACGCTGACGTGGGATGACAGCTGTGTTTACGTTTTATTTGGTTCGCATCTCTTAGTATTGCTTTTTGGGACCCAAGAGGAAAAGACTGCGCATGACTAAAAAATTGGCGGGAAAATAGAGAATGACATAAAAACGCATGCGCATTACGTATCATTGCTACAGTGGCGTAGAGATGACAGCCACTCCTAAAATTGAAATTTCCTTTCTTTGACATGAAAGCAAAGAGGCTTGAGAAATTTAATTTAAAGATAACAGAAAGTGCTTTACGATGAATGCTTCTCTACATGGCATCTCACCACGCTACTGCAGCACTGCTGTGGACCAAAGCATCGACGAGCTCCTGTGTAGTACTGAGGTGTATGTTTGTGTTAAGCCAGGCTTATCTGAATAAATATGACATTCTAAATGAAATCTTGAAATCTCATGCTGTAATTTTGCACTTTCAGGATATCGATTTCTTCCAGCATCTTGAAATGCACTTGAGATCAGAACACCCATCTTTAGTTGGTCGAGATCATCTATCATTCAGGTCATACTACTTTCCCGTCAAGGTAGGCTTGTTTACTGGAATCGTTATTTCAGAAGATGTGTCATTCCCTAGAGTATTATTTCTTTGTTTAACGGTTGTACATGAGAAGACACATGAATATGGAATACAACTCAAACAAAGAATCTGATTCTCAAAAAAATGACACGTGGTCTGAAGACATTACACACTTTTATTTTCACTCGATATCAAACTGTTAACAAGTGATAATCTTTATTGATTCTAACACCAAAGACTGTATTTCTTTAATACAATAAGTACTACTCTGCTCTAATCAGTTGAGAAGAAAAAATACATTTTTTGGTCAATTATTTTGGTCAAGAAAATGAATTGCGGCCATTTTTGCCATCGCGTCTTTGATCCCCTAAAGGCTCGTTTACACCAGCAATTTTGTCGCGCGACTTACGAGGCCATTTTATCGCAAACCCAAATCGCCCGGCGATTTTACGACGACAGATCGCAGCTAAGTCGCCACAAATTCGAACATTCTAGAAATTTAGTGTAGCCTCGTTTGCAGAAGAGCGTCTGCGTAGGAGGCTAAATTTAGTACAACCCGCGGCGATTTTCACTGGAAAAATACCAAAAATGCTGCCGTGTCAGCCCCCCTTGGGAGAAGAGTATGCCAACTGAATTTCGGGCACGAAAGTAAATCTGTTGATGGAAAATGAAAAACCAGAAACAAGTCCTAAGCGGGGGAAAGCATTTTATCCGATGGCTGTTGAAAAGAGGCACGGCTTTATAGGGAATATCACAGCAAGTTTGCAATCAAATCGCCTGGTGTTTACACTTGCGATAGAGATTGCAATAAAACAGCCATTGGAATCGACGCTCAAGTCGCGCGACAGAATTACTAGTATAAACGAGCCTTAAGTAGTTTTCTGATCCATAATGTTGATCAACTTAGATTAACTGCTCTGTGGTGTTCAACACAAATAACCTTGAGTGCCATTAAACGAGATATTAACTCATCGTGATTGGTCAAAAAATATTTATTTTGACGCCAGAACGGTGGATATCCAAGTGGGACCCCGCGCGCTTTTGTTATATTCTTTTATCTATCGTCATCTAAAACCATTTGAGTCGTTTTATTGCACATGATTTATTAACTACTGATAGTGGGTGTTTTTCCCACTTCCATTTCCTGTCCAAAGTATCATTTTTTCTCTTTAAAAAAAATATAAAAAAGCCCCCTGCAGTATTGTCCAAAATATTAGGATGTTTCTCCTGTGATAGATCAAATGTTGCCAGCAATAGAATAGAGTAATGGTGTATTTCGAAAGAGGGGGAAACAAACATTTCTACTCGCTGTGCTACAGCAATGATATATTTTACTCTAACGTTTACCATGCCTCAAGTACTTTGGACATCCATAGGGAAACTTCGATGTCTTAAAATTCTAACTTGTCGCGGCTTTCTTCACATGATACTTCATGTATGCCACAGTAACATGATACATTCTATAAATAAAATGTAAAAAAAAAAACATACACACACACGCACACATTACGATAGAATCAACATATCTACTTATTCCATTGAGGTTTGGTGGGGTATTTGATAGCATTTTGTATGGGACTCTGCATTTCATGCTTGAAATACGATAGATTTGATACATCAAACGTGGTCTAGGACACGGAGCGGAAACCGCGACAAACCTTTGAAGTGTAACGCCGTGTAACGCCTGTGTAACGCTGTGTAACGCCGTGTAACGCCGTGTAACGCCGTGTAATACCTGGTTGGCGTAATTTTGCCTCGCTCTGCAAGTGGCAAAATTATACGCCAAAAAGGTTATTTGAAATTGAAACTCTCTCGGCTGGCACATCCTAAATGTCTTTATAATTGGAAAAGGTTTTGAAAAGCCATGAAAGCGTATTTCACACATTTTTAAATGATTTAATTTTAATTTTTAAATGATTTTCAATTTTTTGATTATGTTAATTTAAAGCTTTTTAAAATAAAATAAAAAATGAAAATGAGTAGGAGACTCGTTTCGTCCTTCATGAATGTTGTCAATCCGGCCTAATATAATATTATTGTTCGATTGTTCAATTGATTGTTTTTTCTTGTTATCGTAGAACGTTATGGACGGCGACCTGTGCGAAAGTTATAACTCTTTAGAATATTCCAAACGACGAGCGATAGCCGAGGAACTGGATCGAACACCGGCAGAGGTAATGAATAAATGAGAGGGAAGAAGATATGGGGAATCGGGAGGTTGACTTACTCTATTATCAGTTTGTCTAGACCTTCCACGCACCACGTTTCTTTCATTTTCTTTTCTGTCCTTTCCTTTCCTTTCCTTTCCCGTAATTTCAATTTCTTTACTCCTCTTGTCTTCCCTTCACGTCTTCCCTTCCCTTCCTTTTTTTGCCAATGCTCTTTTTTTCTACCTTACCCCCTCCCTCCATCCTTCTCTGTCTTTGCCCTTCCCTTCATTCCGTTTATTTGTTCAGTTTTACTCCCTTTTCTCCATCTTCCTCTCCACAACAAATTTAATTCTATTTTTTTTCTTTTAGGTTTCCAAGAAGCTCGAAGACATCAGAACACGATTTGCATTTTAGTTTCTAACCCAACGTGCTTCCAATCAGCCATATTAGTAACTACCTCGACTTTCCCTAATTGGGAACCCTGTGGTTTTAAGATCCACAGGAAGACCAATTATAGAAAAATATAACATTTCATTTGACTAAGTGTTTTTTGTGGTTTACTCAGCTACAAATTCTACACCTTTTGGTTGCGTGATGCGTTCTTATGCTAAATGAAATGTAATCCTTTCTGTTACACTAAACTTGACCTTTCTTTTCTTATCTGGCGCTTGGAACAAACAACACGTGCACGAAAGGAAAACTGCTTTACTGTCTTACATTTCAACAGCACTGAAATCTTCCGGTATTAATTTATAAAGACGACTTATCCCCACCCCACCCCCTGTGTCAGTCGTTCGTCATTAGTTGATGTACTAAACGCTAAAGTGATCTTCACGTTATATCAACATATTTGTCAAGTCATTATCCTTGTAGGGGTGGGGTCAGTAGTGCACTCTTGCACCTGGCTTTTTGTATAATAAAGATCGTATCATTTTCATGTTTCCTTGAGGGTTTTATTTCAGTTAATGGAACACTCGCTTGTTTACGTACTTAATTCACATCTTATCGATAACCTCTGGCCCATACATAGTAACTCACGGGTGGATTTGGAATTCAGCGTGTTAGGCTTTGCAGGGGAAGGAAAACCAGAGAAAAACCCTCGAATCAAGGGAGAAACCTAACGGCAAACTCTGCTCTTTTCTAATACCAAGTGTCCAGAAATCGAACCCAAGACTCGGAAATGAGATGAGTTGGTGAATTAAACGTACCGTTCTTGCTTCAACATCTCGGAGTCGTCATGTCTAACCTTGACTTCGGCTCTTCAGCATTGACGTAGTGAGAGATCCAGAGTTGGGGGAGAGGGGGGTGGGGTGAGAAAAGCAATAAACTACCTGCCCAAATTCACAGGAACCCAACCACTGTAAGCTATGTATAAAACCATGCATTTAGTGACATCTGTTACCCTGGTTACCCTGAATGGAACAAAACAGAATTTCCCAAATATGAAACCTGATTTTTTAGAGACTGATTTTTTTCATCGAGTTCTCGAAAAAAGTTAATCCGCTTCTTTAGCTTGGGCGTAATGACACATGTCATCATATCACACGGCATATCACACGGCATATGGCCATGTTGGTTCAAACTGACTTTAAAATCTCTTGGATTCTCTTGACCTCGCTTTGATGCATTTCAGAACGTTCCAAACAAAGGTTTTTGCTCTCATGGAAATAAACATGGCCGCCGTGTGATAAAAGCCCATTATGTTTTCCCATTTCAGACCACGTGTCATTCCCTTGAGCATCATCTCTTTGTTTAACGGTTGCACATGAGAAGACATGAAATAATATGTATACCATGCACTCAAATAAAGAATCTTGTTCTTGGAAATGAGGTGGTCTGAAATAGGAAAACATCCCGCATTGTAGGGGAAGGGTGTAGGAAAAGGAAATGCGCTTAAACGCTCAACACTAGTGTAAAGATCCAATTGACCTCTTTACCTTCCCGCATATTTGCCCAAGCTCTTAACAAAGCCAAAGCATATCATGGCAAATCTCTTAGTGAAGTTCAGATCGATCTTTCAATACCTTCCCAGCAAGTCTCCCAGCAAGAGCTAAGGGGCATGGCTATTCATGATTCTCCCAGACCCCTCACGGTAACAGCTTGAAGCCATTGAATCCGAAGAACTGCAAGTCTCGCTTGAGTTGATCGGCGAATCGAGTACCGTACTACATCCACATCCAGAGAACGATGGTCCGTGAGAAAGGCGCCAAATACAGCGTGACACCCCAAACTATGCAAGTACGTTCATATTTATATTTTAGCAAAGTAATTTTCATGACCGTTTTTTGAGTCACAAACTCAACACACGTGGAATTGTATTATTATTTATTGACATTCTATCGCGTAGTAACTCTTAAATCATACAAGGTCAGTCCCATTTATTGGTATGACACGAATTCGACGAAGTCTTTGGAGTGACGTTCGAGCTTGACTTCGAGAAGAGGCGACTTTACAGCATGCTGAACAACCACTACGAGTTTTATTAACGCTTTCATAAGTATTTATTTTCGATATACTGTATGCGTCGGTTTGAGCGTATTACGAAGTCTATTTCCGTCAACTTAGGCTTGTATATTCTGTAGTGCAAGGTCAAGGGAAAAGATCTTTCGAAAATGGTGTTGTTTCATAAGCCCTAACTAGAGCGCGTGATATAAGCGTTATTTTGTAAGTCTGATGCCATTTTGAACGATTACAACTCCTACTCCATAAAAGATCGTTGAACCGATTAAAGACAAAAGAGAATTCACTTTCCTTTGCCGTGATTAGACTTGTGTCTACCATAAGGTCTATAAAGAGTGTAAAACTGTTATCATATGTCACCGAAAAGTATGTTATGAATAATGCATGTATAACAACATAGATTTAGTTCACTTTCTAGTAATTTGATAGCTGGTTTCCAAAGCCGTTCAGTCAATAATGATGATCAGATATTGCAAAATCGCTCATGACCTTTCTTACCTTTCATCGCTAAAGCATAGGTTTCCTAATATAAAGGATACTACATATATCAGGTAATGACTGAAGCACGTAAGATCACGTTGAAAACACGGTTAACGCAGACTCAAGTTATCGATCTATGTGCGGTTGGAATATGAACTGAAATGCTTTGCAACAAGAACTATGTCATCAATTAGATTCATAAGGCAACATGTATCGGCAAGCCCAAAATCAATTGAACTACATTCTGGCCTGTCTTCAGCGGAAACTTGAGACCTTCCGTCTGCATGGTGTCAACAGAGGTTTGCTTAGGGACGGACCATTACATAATTGATGGGGAGGTTGCAGGAATTTTAGTTGTATGACATTTATTTTTTTGTCCCAACCCCTGTTATACGTTCTTATTTTTTGCACATCATAACCTTGCACGATATTTTTTGTAAAAACTAGTATGGAATAATTAATGTTCTTAATCATCATAGGGCACAATTACTTATTGGTCAATCAGAGATGGGCTTTTCGGCAAAATTTGAAGTTTAAATTGAGTGAACATGTAAAAAAATGAACATGTAAAAGGGAATTTGTTTAACAATTCCAGGATTGAAAAAATTTGGAAATTGAGACCCTCGGAAATTCAATTTCCAGTGATTTGAGAGGGGCATTCACAACATATTTATAAAGTTCGTGCCATTACCTTTGACCTGTGCTTGCTCGAATTTTTTTTTTTTCGCACAGAAGAGCCTCCTCGATATATTTTTTGAGGTTTAAGAGCTTGCGCGATATTGTCAACTATCAACTATCTAATGGTCTGTCCCTTATTTCAATAATATCGGTTAATAGTTAACCTGCAATTGCTTAATTACAGCAAAAGTTTCAGATTCAGATGCAATTCATCGTTTTCACGTGACGTCATTGAAGAAAGTAATAAGATAGAATCGAAATATGAGTCCTATGAAGCTTGTTCTTTGAAATGTTTTTAGAGAGCTATTGTGTGAATTTGTTGCATAATGTTTCAGATCGGTTCGATATTTTTCTTCCGAGTTATCGACGTATGAATTCTTCTTGCAAATAATGAATAACTTAGTGCTGCCCACGCTTCTGTAAACTCATTATGGAAATCAAGAAATGTGTACCAAATTAAATGCTATCAGCTTTATACATGTTAGAAGTTCAACAAGTTACAGTAAAATTAAGTAGGATGGCATATTTTAAGCTTTTTTTTGTTAAAAAGACTTTTGAATTTTGACCATGTTGGATGAGATCGCTTATCACCCAGGTCGCTTCATTCACACCTCTAAATATTCGGAATCTTTGTCCACCCATAGCTCGCTTACAAAACGCACTTTTGCTCTAGAATTCTAACCATAGGTGAACGTTTTATAGCTCTATTAGCTAATTTACATTTTATTTTATAATGCATGCATGCATGCATGCATGCTACTAGTGGTCTGTCTGTCGTAGTATCATGCATGCTACCTATGCTACTAGTGGTCTATCTATCGTACTATCATGCATGCTACCTATGCTACTAGTGGTCTATCTATCGTACTATCATGCATGCTACCTATGCTACTAGTGGTCTATCTATCGTACTATCATGCATGCTACTAGTGGTCTATCTATCGTAGTATCATGCATGCTACCTATGCTACTAGTGGTCTGTCTATCGTACTATCATGCATGCTACCTATGCTACTAGTGGTCTGTCTATCGTACTATCATGCATGCTACTAGTGGTCTATCTATCGTAGTATCATGCATGCTACCTATGCTACTAGTGGTCTATCTATCGTAGTATCATGCATGCTACCTATGCTACTAGTGGTCTGTCTATCGTACTATCATGCATGCTATCTATGCTACTAGTGGTCTATCTATCGTACTATCATGCATGCTTTCTATGCTACTAGTGGTCTATCTATCGTACTATCATGCATGCTACCTATGCTACTAGTGGTCTATCTATCGTACTATCATGCATGCTACCTATGCTACTAGTGGTCTATCTATCGTACTATCATGCATGCTACTAGTGGTCTATCTATCGTAGTATCATGCATGCTACCTATGCTACTAGTGGTCTGTCTATCGTACTATCATGCATGCTACCTATGCTACTAGTGGTCTATCTATCGTACTATCATGCATGCTACCTATGCTACTAGTGATCTATCTATCACTCTTCAACAATATAACGAATTAATGAAAAAACATTATATTAAGGCATGGAAATCTAATTTAGAAAAATCAAGAAAATTAGAAGTATATAATTCAATAAAGAAAACCTATGAAACAGAAGATTACTTAAATACTATACAAAACTTTGATCAGCGAAGATATTTCACAAAATTAAGAATTAGTAATCATAAATTAGCTATAGAGACAGGAAGATATGGAAAACAAAGGGTGGAAGTCGAACAGAGACTTTGCATCTTTTGTAATCATAATCAAATCGAAACAGAAGAACATATGCTATTAAAATGTTCTCTGTATTCAAATTTAAGATCAAATCTATGCAACAAGTTGACTGACCTAATAGATATAAATAATTTAGATATTTCAACTTTACTAAGTTCTAAAAATCAAGCTCTTTATTATGTGTCTAAATTCATTTTGAAAGCTTTTGAACTTAGAAATAGCAAAACGCAAAATGATGTTAAAAAATAATATAATTTAATCAGAATTTATTCATGGTAAATATGATTAGTCCGAAGTTCAAAAGCAAAATCATATTGATATATTCTAGTCAATTATTGTAATTCAATCAATTTGTAATTATCTATAGAGTTTATGTTATATCACAATACTTTAGCAATACCTGTAAATTCATAGGTCATGCCAATAAAGTTATCTTATCTATCGTACTATCATGCATGCTACCTATGCTACTAGTGGTCTGTCTATCGTACTATCATGCATGCTACCTATGCTACTAGTGGTCTATCTATCGTACTATCATGCATGCTACCTATGCTACTAGTGGTCTATCTATCGTACTATCATGCATGCTACTAGTGGTCTATCTATCGTACTATCATGCATGTTACCTATGCTACTAGTGGTCTATCTATCGTACTATGATGCATGCTACTAGTGGTCTATCTATCGTACTATCATGCATGCTACCTATGCTACTAGTGGTCTATCTATCGTACTATCATGCATGCTACCTATGCTACTAGTGGTCTATCTATCGTACTATCATGCATGCTACCTATGCTACTAGTGGTCTATCTATCGTACTATCATGCATGCTACCTATGCTACTAGTGGTCTATCTATCGTACTATCATGCATGCTACCTATGCTACTAGTGGTCTATCTATCGTACTATCCTGCATGCTACCTATGCTACTAGTGGTCTGTCTATCGTACTATCATGCATGCTACCTATGCTACTAGTGGTCTGTCTATCGCACTATCATGCATGCTACTAGTGGTCTGTCTATCGTACTATCATGCATGCTACCTATGCTACTAGTGGTCTGTCTATCGTACTATCATGCATGCTGCTAGTGGTCTGTCTATCGTACTATCATGCATGCTACCTATGCTACTAGTGGTCTGTCTATCGTACTATCATGCATGCTACCTATGCTACTAGTGGTCTGTCTATCGTACTATCATGCATGCTACTAGTGGTCCATCTATCGTACATTCATGCATGCTACCTATGCTACTAGTGGTCTGTCTATCGTACTATCATGCATGCTACCTATGCTACTAGTGGTCTGTCTATCGTACTGTCATGCATGCTACTAGTGGTCTGTCTATCGTACATTCATGCATGCTACCTATGCTACTAGTGGTCTGTCTATCGTACTATCATGCATGCTACCTATGCTACTAGTGGTCTGTCTATCGTACTATCATGCATGTTACTAGTGGTCTGTCTATCGTACTATCATGCATGCTACCTATGCTACTAGTGGTCTGTCTATCGTACTATCATGCATGCTACCTATGCTACTAGTGGTCCATCTATCGTACATTCATGCATGCTACCTATGCTACTAGTGGTCTGTCTATCGTACTATCATGCATGCTACCTATGCTACTAGTGGTCTGTCTATCGTACTATCATGCATGCTACCTATGCTACTAGTGGTCTGTCTATCGTACTATCATGCATGCTACCTATGCTACTAGTGGTCTATCTATCGTACTATCATGCATGCTACTAGTGGTCTATCTATCGTAGTATCATGCATGCTACCTATGCTACTAGTGGTCTATCTATCGTAGTATCATGCATGCTACCTATGCTACTAGTGGTCTGTCTATCGTACTATCATGCATGCTATCTATGCTACTAGTGGTCCATCTATCGTACTATCATGCATGCTACCTATGCTACTAGTGGTCTATCTATCGTACTATCATGCATGCTACCTATGCTACTAGTGGTCTATCTATCGTACTATCATGCATGCTACCTATGCTACTAGTGGTCTGTCTATCGTACTATCATGCATGCTACCTATGCTACTAGTGGTCTGTCTATCGTACTATCATACATGCCACCTATGCCACTAGTGATCTATCTATGCTATCGTACTATCATGCATGCTACCTATGCTACTAGTGGTCTATCTATCGTACTATCATGCATGCTACCTATGCTACTAGTGGTCTATCTATCGTACTATCATGCATGCTTTCTATGCTACTAGTGGTCTATCTATCGTACTATCATGCATGCTACCTATGCTACTAGTGGTCTGTCTATCGTACTATCATGCATGCTACCTATGCTACTAGTGGTCTATCTATCGTACTATCATGCATGCTACCTATGCTACTAGTGGTCTGTCTATCGTAGTATCATGCATGCTACCTATGCTACTAGTGGTCTGTCTATCGTAGTATCATGCATGCTACCTATGCTACTAGTGGTCTGTCTATCGTACTATCATGCATATTACCTATGCTACTAGTGGTCTGTCTATCGTACTATCATGCATGCTACTAGTGGTCTATCTATCGTACTATCATGGATGCTACCTATGCTACTAGTGGTCTGTCTATCGTACTATCATGCATGCTACCTATGCTACTAGTGGTCTATCTATCGTACTATCATGCATGCTACCTATGCTACTAGTGGTCCATCTATCTTTATATCATGCATGCTACCTATGCTACTAGTGGTCTGTCTATCGTACTATCATGCATGCTACCTATGCTACTAGTGGTCTATCTATCGTACTATCATGCATGCTACCTATGCTACTAGTGGTCTGTCTATCGTACTATCATGCATGCTACCTATGCTACTAGTGGTCTGTCTATCGTACTATCATGCATGCTACCTATGCTACTAGTGGTCTATCTATCGTACTATCATGCATGCTACCTATGCTACTAGTGGTCTGTCTATCGTACTATCATGCATGCTACCTATGCTACTAGTGGTCTGTCTATTGTACTATCATGCATGCTACCTATGCTACTAGTGGTCTGTCTATCGTACTATCATGCATGCTACTAGTGGTCTGTCTATCGTACTATCATGCATGCTACCTATGCTACTAGTGGTCTGTCTATCGTACTATCATGCATGCTGCTAGTGGTCTGTTTATCGTATTATCATGCATGCTAACAATGCCACTAGTGGTCTGTCTATCGTATTATCATGCATGCTACCTATGCTACTAGTGGTCCATCTATCGTACATTCATGCATGCTACCTATGCTACTAGTGGTC